>JAVTVY010043295.1:0-20948 GCA_036873755.1 Hanleya hanleyi | reverse complement strand
AACATCTCCAGCGATAAAGTTGTTTCTTAGTTATTCCAGTTAATGTTTCCTCACAACTCCCTGCTAATTGTGTCAAAGTTACATATACCAACACAAAATTCAGCATATACCAAGTTCAAACAATGCAACTTTGATTAAATATGCACATCCCTAATCCAACCCGATCTTTCCCAATAGTCACACACTCCCCCAAGAGGAAACTAAACTTCATATATATATATATGATATATAATAATACAAGGGCGTGTGAAGAATGCTGGGCAGGCCTTCTAATGAAAAGAAGAAAAAAGTGGAAAAACGGACATTTCAACTGCTCAATCGGTTATCAGGATAACCGATCCCAGTCAATCAATTGTTCAGATACGGATTAACCGCATCGTAGGAGTTTCGGCCCTTTTCTTTGTCCTTCCGCTTCTCCCACCTACAAGTTGTAAACGTGACCCTGTGCACCACACACGTTCTTGGTCCAGTTTTCGAGACGAGTTGCTTACAAGTTGGGGCACTCTCAGCTTTTGTTTTTTCTGTCTTCTTTCAGGCCTGATTATTAGATTGTCACCAACAAAACGTGTATTAATTGACTTCTGTACGACACTTGGGGCAAATAAAACGTTTTGAAACACTATCCAGATATAAACGTAACAATTTATATAAATAATGAAAGAAAAATTGAATAAGGTGCGATGATCAGATACAAATAAAGAAAAATATACAATTTCGAGATTCATGACGTCATAGTTACGAAATTAATGCAGGTACCGGACGTCTGATTACTCCATTTCTCAGATCAATATCCAAAAGTAACGCGTGCAACATTTCAGTCTGATACACAACGAACTAAAGAAAATATGAGACAGTAATCACACCTACCCCCAGTCGGTTGTAATGTTGTCATGACCGGACAACATCTATATGAATGCATTCTGAGGTCAAACCGGCCTTAGTGGAAAGACGTATCTGGTCTAGAATTAAGAGAAAATATCTTGCAAGATTATATGCCAAATATCACCAACAGTTCTGTGAACGAAACAGGAAAAATCGGAGAAAATATTTTCCAAAAATGCTCCTCGAGCTTATGACGTCACTATGACGAGGCAAAACTAACTTGAGAAATTCGGATTGTTTTATCTGATAGGTCGTTATTCTGGGGTAATGTTTTGCCAGTTTCAGATCGCAAAGCGCGGGGGCAATACAAATATGGAGGCTGAATTACCCCTATATATATTCAGAGATATTAATGTACTGATCAGTATTTCGAGTAACACCAACACCAGTTCTGGTGAATTCTTCAAAGAAAGAAACATGAAGGTGTGAAAGGCTGTTCCATCATTTTAGCATGGCTCCAGTTCAATTTCGATACAAATTCGTAGATAGGACCACCATGTTGTTTACCTCGTTTTCATTGCATAGGGGTCACCAGTTTCTCTTGCAAGAAATTAACATACGTTTATAAAGGCAATTCATAGTTCATTTAGTGCACGCTTAAAACTAAAGCGTTGAAACTTACTCGTAAAGTGTTGAAATAACCCTTTAAGTGTGTCCCCACGGACAACACTTAAAGAGCAGTCCCTGTGGGCACACTTGAAGGGTTATTTCAACACTTTACGAGTACGTTTCAACACTTTAGTTTCAAGCCTGTGGCTTGTCTAATTGTCGTGTTCGGTATAAGGTATTTCAAACAAGGTCGCGGCAATGTTCTACGAAGTGGCTGATGGATTTCAGATCTGAAGCTTTCCTGGTAAAGCAAGTTCCACAAAGTTTAGACTGGGTCAGTCAAAGTCAGAAAGAAACATTTTATGTTGCCTACCTAGCTACTCGAAGAGCATCAAACCTGGCCATGAAAGACGGAAGGCTCCATGAATTTTAATTTATGATATAGTAGTCATTTCCAGAAGATCGTCTCATCCACTTTTTCGACTGTTCATCTAAATAATGCGAGACCGTCTGATTATATTCTTGGCATCCACTGAAAACAAAAACAAGTTGCCGCGCGCTCATCTCAACTTCCAAAGACTTTCGAAATCAAATACTAAGCTGAGAGAGAGAGAATTAAGGTCTAGCCTCGCGTTCAACAATATTTCAACTATACAACCACGACCAAACAAAATTTTAAGCATTCCAACAAAAACAAGATAATAACCCAACAATCCGGGAGTAATCAACACAACACATTATGAACATGTACATACATTGAAATTTATACAACAAACTGATTTCTCGCAAAAGACCTAAAATACATTCTTCTTTTTAATACCTGATTAAAAAGATCTTCTAAAGTAGCTGCTCGATAAAAACCATCTCTTACACTCTTAAAATCGATACAGTCTATTCATTGTGAGATTTCTATTGCATGAAATACACTAAATGTTAATCATGTATGGTCGATTCTACATCGCCTGCCCATGGCTTGATCGAAACGTTTCCTGCTGCTCAGATGAGTATAGCCTACAGTTTTGTGGAACTCATGAATTTTGTTATTATCTTCAGCATCCCATAAAGAATGAAACAGCTTTCTCACCTAATCACAGATAAAGGGACGTGTTTGTGAGACAAAAATTATGTCCTGCGAGACCCATTGCTGAATTCAGCCAGGTCCGGTTTGTAATATGTTTACGCTGAGTATCTACCGATCATATGAAAGTTTGAATTTCTTGCACACCGGAGGCGAGCAAAATGAATTAGACCGAACTGTGTTTCTGGATTTTCTACACGTTAACTAAAGAAACGAAGTTAAAACTGAGCCTATATGAATCGCGCTATAATCGGAACTAAACGCAGGCTCTTGCTACTATAACCAAAACGATTAACGGTCCGATAACCGAAACGGAAAACCAACCAATAACCGAAGCGCAAAAATAAAACGCAAACCACAAAGGAGCGAGAGCGAATGGCCGCTAGCAGGCAAATCGAAAGGAAAACCAAACCCAAATGATAACAGACACAAGACGAATATCGAACCGGAAAGCAAATCGTATCGGAAGCTATACACAAACGACAGACAAACTGAACGCAAATCAGCCGAAGAACAGAATGAAATCCCATCCGTTAACCGCGAACAAAACAAATTACATGGAAGGAAGCGTAAAAATTGCAAAGACAAAGCCCGATTTTAACGTTATCCCTACCAGGCCTGAGGGTCCCCTCCCCCCCCCTCTCACCCTACCCAACTTTTTGCGCTATCTCCGGAACAGGTGAAACTCCGTGACTTTATAGTTGATCGTATTGGGGTCATTTTGAGCCTATTTGCATAATCCCACGAGCAGAGGATCACGGGTAAATTCAGGATGGCGGTCACGTGGGGTACCAGAAAAGTGATGTTTTCGTCATATATCTTCAAAATGTCTGCTTTTTCGCGATGAAAAGTGGGCAAAAACTATTTTATTTGACATCACATTAACATTTATCATGCAGTTTTTGCGGAGAAATTGCATAAATAAAAAATTCGGAAAATCTGACCGAAAAAAATCAACCAATAAATGTCGTTTTGAAAATGACGTCGCTGACGTCATCACACCGGCCATCTTGGATTTTTTTAAATTTTCCGGTCGAGCTTGACCAAAGGGTATAAGTGTGGTAAGCTCCAGCCCCCTAGCTCAAGGGGTAAGAAATAATTTCGCCCCCCCCCACCCTGGCCCGGACAGGTCACAAGATGCCCAGGCCAGATAGGGTTAAGGGATTCCCATCTGTATATGGGCAAGTCTGTCGAGGTCTGGTATTAGATAATCTGTTATTACATATTCATAGAGGTCATAGCACACGTTTGTAAATGCCTCATTTGAATGAAAGGGAATACCGCTGATTGTCCGCCACATCGAAGGAGACCACCGTTTGTCCTAGTCCATGCTGTCATGTTTTGTCATGCTCATTGTAACCATATGCGAGTATCATAATCAGCGAATACAGTATTTGTGTCACTGGTGTTATGACCGATCAGTTCAATTTGACCAGACTTGTTTATCCTACCGGACCTTTGTACATTGCATGCGTATTTTGGCATCAGATAATTGCGACGGATGATATGTCCAATATCCTGCTGATTTTCTCTTTTCTCTGGGACATTTGCAATAAAGAAAACGGGAAACATCGCCAATGACTAACTTATAAACTGAAGGGAAATAACACCGAGAACACCAGACAAGACACTGTTTCATTATGAGTCGCGTCCCTTTATTCTAAACACAATGAACCGTATGACAAATAAACACGTTAATATATAATCTACCTGTTGCATTCATTGTATTTTCCAACTGAAATAACTTCTGACTCAAGTCAATAATAATAATATTATGACTGAATGATTACACAGTGAACCTATTTAAAGAGGTAAATTCATATTCGGACGGAAACATTAACGTGTGACTGGAATAGAGGATCCTTTCAACGTTCCTTTTCCCTCCGTTTTCAAAATAGAACAGCGGTGTTGGTGCATCGCTCATGTACATTTAATACACAAGCGTCTAGTCCATCATTCAATATTCAGCCGTCATTCATTAAAAAGGTTCCGCGTCTATATTCCAAAGACCTAAATTCTTATAACAGCATTAGCACCAACTTAAAAAGAATAGATCATAGTATACATAAAAATAGGCTAGTTCCTGCAAGATAGAAACGGTCAACAGTTTTCATGGATACAGCCAAGACATCATGATATTCCAAAAATATCAATTCCGTATGGCTGATAATCCATATGATTTTCGTTAAAGCCGTTATCTAGAGTAAGATGCAGGTCAGTATAATCATATGTCTGTAATTACAACACATATAAGGGAAGTGGGAAGAGGTGCCGACATACTGACTGCGTCACATGACTTCACAAAATAGTCTTCTGGATAACCTATTCTAAAGCACATACCAAGAATCGAACGATTCGTGATATGTGTTGTATCTCAGGTACGCTTTTATTGTACCTGTTCATGTGGCAACTTGGATGGTATGACCACACGGCCCCTAGCACCGGCATAAGCGGTATTAGTTACAATTCTAGAGAGCTATGATGGAAATGCTCTGACAACTCGTATATTGGTAATTGGTGAGCTGTTTCGCTGTGACAACTCGTACATTGGAGATGGGTGAGCTGTATTGTCGTCAGATGTAAATGACGGCATTTAACACAAAAGACTAGTCTGTAAGGCCCGATGTCGACCCTGCATCAACTTCCCAGAAATGCCAACATATATCAAAGACCAAAAGGTCTGTACAGGGGGCGGGCCTCGGGGACGAAACGTCCACCAGCAGAATCTCGCCATATACAGGAAAAAATTACAACACATATAACGGAAGTGGGAAGAGGTGCCGACATACTGACTGCGTCACATGACTTCACAGAATAGTCTTCAGCAATAAATCGTTAAACCACTAATGTTGTATTCTAAAAGTAATAATTTGGGGATTTTCCCCAAAAGGAAATACACGCATATACTTCAGTCTCGCCTAACAATAGGACATGTGAAAAGTAACACTGTATGATGAGGAATTAATGATTGATGATTAATCCCAAACTCGAATTCCACTTTTGTAGTGCCGAAGCCTTCGATATCACACCACATTACATTATACAAGCAAGTAGGCCTTACAATTGGAGAAAAATAATTGATAGAAACTTTCCCAAACATAAAAACACTTATACTTTTCTTTCGATGTAAGATTGGTATATACATGTATGTAAGAGAGAGAGAATTAAGGTTTAACGTCGCGTTCAGAAATCTTTCAGCTATATAGCGACGATTGGTATATAGGTAAAGTTCAGGCTACGTGTACGCTTCACTGTATGAGAATGACACTTTTGAGGGACTATCCCCACAATGATACTTCCCAGTTGAACATATATGAGCAGTACAGCGCGGTCACGAATCTGGAAAAATATTTCTCAAAACGAAAGTCGACATATATCTCAATATTTGCATGTGCATGTAACATAGACATTTATGCAAACCACAGTATGTTGTACAACGCTAGTCAGATAAGTTTTTATGGAAATTTCCCCAAGCTGAACATCACTGCGCTATAATTAATTTAAGGAAAATTACCTCTAAATCTGCATACACCACATTTTTTTCTAGCAACAAACCGTACAGTGTCGACGAAATTATTTTAAGAGAAAATACCCCAAAATTACAAACATAAGAGTCTTCTCCTTGAAGTGATTGTGAGGACAAATTCCCAAAATCTACACATACCAGCAAGCATACATTTACGTGAGCTGTAGAGTGTGATCATGATTCTGAGGGAATTTACACCAAAACGAAATATATCTCGGCATTTAATATATCTCGCACATATTAGGCAGTTATGAGAGAGAGAGAGAGAGAGAGAGAGAGAGAGAATTAAGGTTTAACGTCGCATTCAGCAATAGCGACGATCAAACAAAATTCTAAGTAATCAATTAAAAAACTCGGTAAACTAATGCGTTAAAACAGGTACAAACATTAAAATTTGTACAACAAACCAATCTCTCTCAAATAACCTAGAATACAATCCTCTTTCACTCTGCTAAAAAGATCTTCCAGCATAGCTGCTCGATAAAAAGTATCTCTTACAGTCTTAAAATCTATGCAGTCTATGAGAATATGTTTCACCGTGAGATCTTCATGGCAAGGTATACACCTTGGAATCGGCTCCTGTTTTAGTAAGTATTCATGAGTTAATCGTGTGTGACCGATCCTACATCGTCTAATAATGGCCTGGTCGAAAAGTTTATGACTATTCAGGTGAGTATAACCAACCGTTTTTTTGAACTCGTGAAGTTTGTCCATTATCCATAGTATCCCATAAAGATTGAAACAGCTTTCTTACATAAGCGCAGACAGATGGTCTGAAATCGCTGTATGGTATTCCAACAGGGTCAACTTCTTCATCTAGAGCTGCCTTAGCCAATCTATCAGCTTCAGTGTTGCCTTTGATGTCAACGTGGCTAGGCACCCAACAAAACAAAATATCTATCTGTTGATCAAATCTGGTGTCATATAATTGTAGAATTTCGAAGATGGTGGGATGAGTGGAATTTCCATTTCTAATTGCTTTAAGGCATGACAGTGAATCTGAGAATATGACATATTTTTTCCTTCTAGTGGATCCAATACCTTCTAAAGCTGATAATAGAGCTTTTGCTTCTGCAGTAAATATGGAACTTTACCTGGCAGTCGATACGTTTTAGTTTTGGAACTAAAGATGGTAGCACATGCTACTCTCTCACCATCTTTAGAACCATCTGTATAAATAGCCTGATGTGAACTGTATTTCTCTCTCAGTAGACCAAATTCTTGTGTATACACGAGCTGGCTTGTGTCTGCCTTTTCATATTTAGTCAGTGAAATATCTACTTCTGGCGTGGCTAACTGCCATGGTGGAGTTGGCAAGAGCTCGTTAGGTAAAATCTGACTAACTTTAATACCAGCTGCTACAAGGTGTGGTTTCATACGGATTCCAAGAGGTGGAATAATCGAGGGTTTCTTTAAAAAGAGATCTGCGTACTGAGGGTTGAAAACACAGTTATATGCAGGATCTGAGTGGTTCGAACGCAGTTTGGTGATATATTGCAGTGATAATTTAATTCTCCGAAGTTTTAAAGGAAATTCATCCGCTTCGACATACAAGCTTTCTCTAGGTGATGTTCTGAACGCAACGAGGCAAAGTCTTAGTCCTTGATGGAGAATAGAATCTAGCTTTGCCAAGTTTGACTTGCTTGCACCATTGTAAACAATAGAACCATAATCGAGTTTGGAACGAACAAGTGATCGATATAAATGAAGGAGAGTTTGCTGATCTTCTCCCCACTTATAGCTGGCAACTACTTTCAACAAATCCAGAGCTTTCGTGCATTTGGCTTTTAAGCAATTTATATGAGATTTGAAAGTTAGTCGTTGATCAAACAATATGCCTAGAAATTTGACCTCTTTTACCACTTTGATTTCAGTTCCATCTAAGGTAAGTACTGGATCTTCGTGCTGGAAATATTTTCTGCAAAAGTGTATACAATTTGTCTTAGCTCTGGAGAATTTGAAGCCATTTTCCAGACACCATTTCTGAATTCTGTATAGACAAAGTTGTAATGTTCTCTCAATATTGTGTATACTTTTCCACTACACGATATATTGAAATCGTCTACAAAAAGTGAGCCATCAATTGATTTATTCAGAACTGCAGCCAAGCTGTTGATCTTGATACTAAACAGAGTAGCAGACAAAATACTGACCTGTGGGACACCCTGGTCTTGATCAAAATGATCAGACATAGCTGTACCCAAACGAATTTGGAATTGTCTATCGTTCAAAAAGTTGGAAATAAAAACGGGTAAACGACCTTTTAATCCCATCTTTTGAAGATCTTTAAGAATCCTGTATTTCCATGTAGTATCGTAGGCTTTTTCTAAATCAAAAAAGATAGAAACCACATGTTCGTTCTTGGCGAAAGCATTCTTAACATACGAATCTAATCTGACTAAATGATCAATGGTACTTCTATTTTTTCGGAAACCAGCTTGAATATCAGTAAGTTTCTTTTCAGTTTCCAGGTACCAAACAAGGCGATCATTTATCATGTGTTCCATTGTTTTGCAGACACAACTAGTCAGTGAAATCGGACGATAATTACCAGGGTCTGTATGGTCACGACCAGGCTTTGGTACTGGTATAACTATGGCAGTGTGCCATGACGGAGGAAATTCTTCTCTATACCAAAGTCTATTGAATATTCGTAATAGGATTTCTAGAGATGATTCCGGTAGATGTTTCAAAAGCTGATAATGAATATTATCAGGGCCTGCAGCAGAATCGTGAGCTTTCGTAGGAGAAGCATGAAGTTCTTCAATTGTAAACGAAGCGTTGTAGCCTTCATGGTTAATTTAATTTAATTTTTCTCTTCTCTTTTTTGGAAACTTTGAAATTTAAGTACATAATTTTCTGATGAAGAGTTTTTGGCAATTGTTTCTCCTAATTTATTTGCAATTTCTACTCGGTCAGTAATCACCCGATTTCCATCGTTGAGATGATGAACGCTGGACTTGGAGCTTTTACCTTTTATTCTTTGAATCATATTCCAAACTTTTGTTATTGGAGTATGAGTATTTATCTTAGAAACATAACTTCTCCAAGAATCACGTTTATTCTGTTTCATGGTTCTACGAGCTTTAGCTCTTGTAACTCTGAGATCTTTCAAATTTTCAGGATTAATATATCGGCGGAAATATCGTTCAGCCTTCTTCCTACCTTTTCTTGCTTCTTTACAGTCATCATTAAACCAAGGTTTCTTAATATGTGCAACTCCTGAAGATGTGGGAATGGTTTGGTTGGCGATTTCTATCAACATATCTGAGAATAGCTGTATAGGATCTGAAGCATCAGCGAAGGAGACTGATTGTAGTTTTTGTGAACAAAGCTTTTCAAACTCGGGCCAGTTTGCTTTCTTGAAATTAAACCTTGTGAAATGAGGCTCATCAGCTGAATGAACAGCTTTTAGGACAGTGGGAAAGTGATCACTTCCACAAAGGTCATCATGAACAGACCAAGAAAATTCTTCAAGAATAGGAAGGTCGCAAAGTGAGATATCCAATGCTGAATAGGTTCCATGGGCCGAGGACAAATGTGTATAAGAACCATCATTAAAAATACACAAAGAATTATTTGATATAAATTTTTCGAGAATTTTACCTTTACAATTGTCTTCGTTATCCCAGAGGATATTACGACCGTTAAAATCACCCATCATTAAACAAGGTTTCGGGAGCTGATCGTAAAGATCTTAAAGTTCATTGAGCCGGAGACTACCAGAAGAAGGTATGTACACCGTGCATAATGTGAAAACAGAATTCAAGGTAATACGAACTGCTACAGCCTGTAAATCTGTCACTAAATCAACCGGACTGTGTAAAACACACATTTTAACCAATATTGAAGAACCCCCTGTAGCTTTTCCATTTTCGTCTAAAGCGTAGGAATGATAAGGTGTGTATTGGCGAAATTTAAATTTATCTTTATCTGCTTTCTTCAGAAAGGTCTCGTTGAGACAAAAAGCTGATGGTTCATAATCTTGAGTTAATAATTGGAGTTCATTTAAATTTGGCCAAACTGCTCTGCAATTCCACTGAACGATAGTTGGTGGCTGAGCCATCTTTAGTCTGTATATAGAAATAAAACACAAAACTGCCCAAGCCAAGATATATAAGGTTAGCTTAGCCATTATGTACGTTTTATTTTGGGTAATTCTTTTTGACCTTTCTTTTTATTTCTCATTTGTTCTCTCTTGTCTTTTTTTATTTTCCTTCTTATAAACTTCTTTCTCTCTCTCTTGTCCCAACAAGTCCTTCGACCTTTGGTTCAAGGAAGTCTCGCCTTTTAACGGACGATCACTACACTCCTATTTTAGGCTCTTTGACGGATTCGATATCTATGGTATTCTCTTTATTCTTCTTTTTCTGATTCGAGGTAGCTTTATTACTACAAGACTGTTGACTACTTTCTTTTTCTGTGAATTCGTTTATTACTTCCTCATTCGGTGTAAAATTTACGTCGACACCCGAGTGAATAGGATTAACGAAGGAATTCACAGACTGCACAGGTGTATCTGGAGCCGACACACTCCCAGTATCCGGTAAGTTGTCTGGAGTCAATGTATAGCCAACACTTTCAGTCTGATCAGAATCAGACTTCTGATCACCTGACTTCTGATCACCTGGCTCGGCCACTACACCATCACAAACCTCACTATCACCGTCATCTTCATCTTCCGAACCACAACCTACCCCCATCTCGTCACCGAGAGGCTCGTAGTGGTTTGAGGTTTTCTCATTGCTCCCAGCGGCAACTATCTCCTGATGACGTTTGATAGGTTTGCCATCAGGGCCTACAGTCTTCCATAAATCTATATACTCCCGTTGTTTCTGCTGAACAGCCTCGGCGGAAAGTCTTCCTCGGACTTATGCGGGCGGAACAGGGCGAGGACCAGAGGAATCACCCTTTCTGCCGTTAGCTACGGTATCTCCAGAAACCTGTTTGGCTTTTGGACAGGTTTTTTAAGGTGTCCTTCCTGATGACAAATCAGGCATTTATTTTTCAAAGGACACTTCGAGTTCATGTGATCCTCTGAACCACAAGTATAACATGTTTTTACTTGACCGTTATACCATACAGGAAGTCTCATACCTCCAATTAATATAGAAGAAGGAAGAGTACGTTTGAATTTCGACATCCAAATTCTTCGAACTCCTGTCTCAAACTCTCTATCGAAAGAATAGAACTCCTTTGTACAGAGAGAACATCACCACAAAACTCAAAAGCACTTCTGATCGCAGAATCTGGGAAATCGCATGGTCCTTTCATCTTTACTGGCAATTTCCCTGGATCTATTTCCTCAAAATGGCCACGTTGATCTCCAACACGAATACCTTCCAGCACTAGGCGGGTTTTGGTAGTTTCATTTGCTAGTGTGACTTTCCACAGGGTATTTGATACCTGTACTAGACCTTTAAGGATTTTCGGTCCTGATCCAACAGTGTCTTTTAATGCGTGATATATATCAAACGCATTAGCTTTCTCTAGACCTTGAAGTTGTAGGCTCAGTGACCTATCATACTTTCCAAAGGCCATAGTGAAAAAAAAAAAAAAAAAAAAAAAATTCAAAGTCCCACTAGGGACTATCAATACCACTACAAACTACAAATAGTGACACGCACAAACCCCAACAGTGAGCCTCCCCACAGAGTAAACATTGAATACTCCCCGATGGAGCCTCACTCCAAAGACGTACACTGTAACCTTTACAACAATACACTGAAACTTCAGGGCCAGGCAGAACAAAAGCCTATTCCTAAACCCAGCGAGTTGCCTGGTTACAACGAGGAACAAAAGAACAGAGAACAAAGGCTAGCGCACAGCTGTACACTCAGGGCTAAGCCTACAACGCACAGCTATATAACTTCGGTATGTTACATGTATTCAACCTACCTCGATTTACACAAATATTATGTGCAAATCGACCTACGTCAAACCGAACGAAAAACGAACCAACTTCAGACTAGATCAAGTCAACAAGGATATATATATATACAACAGCAAAATACGAAATATTTACAGACAGCGAACAAACAGAGAAGAGGGAGACAGAGAAAAAAACACACCGACCCTCTCGGTCACAAAGACCGAGACGGTAGTAATGGCGGCTCTCTGCCTTCCCAAACCAGGCCAAACTGACTTAAGTCAGAAAAACGCCCTGAACAGCAAAAAACTGACAAATAATTCCAAACTTTCACCACAGGTATTTGCCAAACGTATTCACAAAATATATTACACAAAAACCAGAGCTAAGATCAGCTGAAATCCGCAGAATTAGACAAATTTCTCAGAGCGAAGTGAAAACACGTCCGACTCCCAATCTCTGTACATCCGGGCTCCGTCAGTTATGAGAATCAAAGTCTGTTGTGCAATGCCTTTGAAACGATTGTAAGCAAACACTGTTGGATATCATGGATACCAGTGTCTTTCAACTGAGTATGTGTGTATTATATATGATCACTAGATATCCATGCAGTTTATGACATCTGCGATGCTAAATCATTTTCCATCTACCAATCCTGGCCAAATTTTGTATTGAATGTGTCATCTTACCACCATATTCACATCTGTCAATATAAGAGGAGCCGGCTCATCTTAAATTCACACAGCTAGAGAGAAGTTCAAGCAACGATAGAGCACTGAAACATTTTATCTGCAAGGAGGACAACACTTATCGCAGAAGCAATGCCAGTGGGGTCGTGTTTCCAAAATTTGCACTGTACCTAAAAGACAGATGACATGAGATTAATAGCTTAGACATGTATAATATACATATACATGTAGTTATCGCAACAAAACGTGTCTTTGTCCCTACTCGCTACATAAAGGTAAACGTGGCATGATGTACCGAATATACACAGTAATAAAATAGATAATTGAAGATTGTCTTCTCCGTCAAATATTGTTTCGATGAATCAGGTACAGGATGTAGTATATGCCGATATACGACAGTAGCACTATGGTTGAAGGGTGATAAATATTATCGGTAATTCATGATCTTATAGAATTAGCACTTTATACCGTAAATAAATTGCAAAAACGATCGAGGATACTTTGAATAAAAGACAAGGCTAACGGTAATTTGTACCTGGCACGTGGCCACACAGAAAGACCCATTCATGTATATGACATTGGATATGAAAAAAATATCCAAAGAAACTCATAATAGCAAATCTGTGATATTCAAATCTATTCCATAAAAATATATAATATTAGTATTATCTCTGTCAGTGATAAAACAAAAGCGGTCTTTTGGATATGCTGAATGGTTGTTTAAGGTACATCCAGCGCTCAAGTCGTTGCCCACACACGGACGTCTTAATTTGAAAGTTTTTCCTTCGCCGCTCCTCTCTCGCCGTCAATCTCACATGGAGCGCATTCGCGATCGATTGGGAAATGGTAAAGCTTTGAATGGACCTCCACGCTACTGTAGAACGATATCGATGAAAAAATATTAATATAAACATCGAGGCATCGTCTCTGTCGTCGGAGGAATCTGGAAGATGTGTTACGACATTTGACCACATACGACACTTGTGTAGAAGGGCTACTTTTTCTACCACTTCGTGAGTTGGCGTGAGATGAAGGGAATAAGATACCACTACTGAGGAATGGTGACGGACAAAATAGACCCACCAATGGGCCTCTAGCCGCAATCCAATATCGAAAATTTTATTTTTAGGTTGCCTGTAAATATTTTATCACAAAATCTCTCAAAAATCGCATTTATAGACTTCTTCAAAAATAATGGGAAAGACACTGCGGCATTATAATTTTACATTTTAGCAAGGGATTCAATATACACCCACGCACAAACCAAAGCTTAAGAGACAGATTTAGGAAGTCTATGATCCTTAATATTAAAGGAATAGTAAACTCTGCGTCAACTCGTGCTCGACATGACAGAATTATGCCATCAGATTCCAAAAATGCGGGTAGAAAAAATTAACAAAATTCTACAGCTGAGTAAACACCGATTTATCGATCACACTTTAACACTTTGTGATCTGCGACATGTTGGAATGACTGTGACGTTTGTGGGCCATACTATTTTTATGTAGAT
The DNA here is from genome assembly GCA_036873755.1 of Hanleya hanleyi. Classification (NCBI taxonomy): domain Eukaryota; kingdom Metazoa; phylum Mollusca; class Polyplacophora; order Lepidopleurida; family Hanleyidae; genus Hanleya; species Hanleya hanleyi. The sequence goes on along the minus strand of JAVTVY010043295.1, from coordinate 6,845 downwards.
GGCGCTGCGAGAAATATACCTTTGTCATCCGGGCTCTGTCCCATAAGGTAAAGCATTAGCAGCGTTGCTTCTACTGCTATCGGGTGATGTGGCCTAATATTCTTGCCTCAGAAAGAGAGCTTGTGAAATCATATGCAAAATGCCACATGTCAACCTGTATATCAATTCGACATTCATATATCACGATCCTCATAATCGTCTCGGAGCGTAAAGAAAGGTCCACCGATCTGTCAAAAGCCATCGACAGAATAATTTACAATTGGTCTCCATGTTATTAGCTACTCTGGCTTGGGCCCAACTACGTCACAGGAATAATGTCAGGTGATATTTAAAGGATTTTCATTGGCTAACGGCTCTCGGGTTTGTTAAAATGGCGACTTCCACGGATTATTGATCTGGGCAATAGTTCTGATGTTCATTCATTCGGAATTACTAGAAAAGCTGATTTGTTTTGTTTTTCGAATACTAATGACATAGTTCTTTCGATATACGTATGCATCATCTTTGGGTTTTCTATTCCTTTAAGTTGCGTACATGTGCGTCAGTATGAAGTTGAAGAGCCTTGCCGTGATCTCGTAAGATATTGCAAGAATTAGAATTTGACAATAGGTTTCAGCCATCGCCAATTGCATATGCCGTATGAGAGTTGAAAGCTTAAATCCTTCAAGAGATATCTGATGTGACACACAAAAACTTTTGCCGACTTTTCCTCGCAGGAATTGTGAAGAAACTGTTCTGGTACCGGACATGGTCGTCATTTCGAATTTTCCCCGCCTCTTGAATATCGCTCCAATTTACCTATGAACCCCTGCCTGTAGATTGTACAAATAGGTTGGAAATGATCCCAATATGATAAACTACAAAGTCACAAAGTGTCAGCTCTCAAGTTTTGGTCGTTTCGGAGATAGGAGTGAAAAAACACCGGGGGAGAGGACGGAATGTGCGCCAGTCCAGGTAGGGTTAGCAAGCAAGGTGGACAGATAGACAAGGCAGACAATACCCGTTTTGCCAAAATTTAACAATGGTTAAAAATCAATAGGCTTCTTCTTCGCCACCACAATCCACATATCTGGACGGCACTTAAAGCAAGAACTTAACAATGTCCAATGATTTACCATTTGACCTCAAAGTTAATAGGTCAGAATTTTGTGACCTCACTTCCCGTTTTGCGCAAGACGCACACCCGGCGAAACCTGGGCGAGTCATAAGCCGATCAAACACACGTGCATTTTTTACCCATAATGCAAAGTAGAACTACGTGATTGCAACCTTCCTATGGAGAAATTATAACCAACAGTCGGTATCAATCCATGGCTTGGAACTGGAGATATCGCACAGCTTACAAAAGTTAATAGGAGAGAGGCGGACGTACAGACTGATCGAAATTGTTATCACAGTATGCGACCATATAAAAGCCAACTATTGCACATACGTCATTATTATATTTGCGAATTTAAATGTGCACGAAAATTACATCTTTTACACAAGTTCAATATAATTATTTGTCAAAATCGAGATTCGCCAGATGTATCTCGCACACGTCTATACTGCCATAGTATTGAGACAATTTGGGGCCTAGACGTGAATTTAGGTCCCATTACATTTCGCCCAAACGTTTTGGGTCATTTTGACCAACGTAGTTTGGGTATGTCATGCCTGTGCCCCTGATACTCTTGGGGAATTCTCAATGGCTCGTGATTTTATTGAAATAAGTGCCCAGTTGGTACTATGGGCTACGTCATTAAAATGAAAAGGAAGAGTTGTACATGTACATGTTACAGATAGTTGCTCATTGACTTGACCATTGACCTTTTGACCTGGATCTTAGTGCCTGATATATCAATTCCCACTAATGCATCTAGTCACAGAAATGACATTTTCAGTTATATCCTGATTTTTCCCAGTGGCTTTGAGTTTGACCTTTCGACCTCATTAGGTTTCTTCTTAGCGTGAGATATTCCGGAAGTTTGATCACACTCTACACAATCATTTCCCGTTTTTAAGCCACAGATATACACCCTTCAAACATAAATAGCTGAAATTCCAAAAAATTCTGATTTTAAGGACACAGTGACGTCAACCGTTGACCTCAGTTGTCGTACGCAATATCTGTCTTAACATATACATCTTGGTCCAGGATGAGTGAGTGAGTGAATATAATTTAACGTCGCTTACAACAATATTTCAGCTATATCGCGACTAACCAACTAAGCACTACCCAGCCAAGTTGCGTTCCTACCACTTCGAAGAAGAAATATTTGAAGCAGCATGGAACCAGACACCTTCCATCCATCCTATGAAACACTGAGGACAGCACACAAGACACAGACACGACGCTCACATGGTGCAATACAGTGATATTACAGTGCCAGACATCACATCATCAAGTTTCTGTTACTTCTTAGCAAAATGCATTGAAGCAGCAGGAACCCGTGCCCACCCGAAAGTTTGAAATTTGTTGGAATTTAAAGAACTAACCAACGGAAGGTGGACAATCAGGAGACTGTGCATTCGACTGTACTTCGCCATTTTGGATTCATCGTAACCAATTATTCGGAAGTCAGGGCTACGTGTGGGCATGTGGGAATTCATGTGAAATGGCTGAGAAAAGCACAAACAGCGCACGAAAGCTCCCCGACGAAGAAAACAGTCTTACAAGCTTCGTCCGCCCTTATCCCGCATAATGGCCAAATCGTACAATTGTGCATCATTACAAATATATAATGTTATTTGACGTTTACTTATTAGAGGGTGTGGTGGTAAAAAAGATCAGGTGACCATGGCCAAATATAATGTTGCTGAATGTCCACTGGCTGCAGTCAGTTTCCTGGATGCATGGAAACAACCTACCCATTGAAATAAAGATATCAGTGGGATAATTCTAGCTAAATGTTAATTGAATTTGCACAATTTTTCCAAATTTGTGCATGCTCAGACCATTTTAGCACATTCCAATTTTGAACCAAATATGGAGGCAAAGTTAGATATATGATAACTATGCATTCGTTTTTTCATTTCGTTGAATATTTGGTCAAGCAATCGAAAACGCGCATTTTTCATCCCAAATGCAGCAGTTTGACTAAAAAGACGCGAATTTTCAGATTCAGCACAAAATTCTGATTCTCTGATATCCTCCGACGAGGATCCAGGAGAAGGCACATCGTACAGATGCTCAAATTACAACACATATAAGGGAAGTGGGAAGAGGTGCCGACATACTGTCACATGGCTTCACACTATAGTCTTCTGGTTAACCTATTCTAAAGCACATACCAAGAATCTAACGATTCGTGACAGGAGTTGTATCTCAGGTACGCTTTTATTGTACCTGTTCATGTGGCAACTTGGATGACATGACCACACGGCCCCTAGCACCGGCATAAGCAGTATTAGATACAAATCTAGAGAGCTGTGATGGAAATGCCCTGACAACTCGTATATTAGTAATTGGTGAGCTGTGTCGCTGTGACAACTCGTACACTGAGGATTGGTGAGCTGTATCGCCGTCAGATGAAAATGACGACATTTAACGCAAAAAGACTAGTCTGTAAGGCCCGATGTCGACCAAGTATCAACTTCCCACAAATGCCAACATATATCAAAGACCAAAAGGTCTGTACAGGGGGCGGGCATCGGGGACGAAACGTCCACCAGCAGAATATCGCCATATACAGGTAAAAATTACAACACATATAAGGGAAGTGAGAAGAGATGCCGACATACTGACAGTCACATGGCTTCACATTATCGTCTTCTGGTTAACATATTCTAAAGCACATACCAAGAGTCTAACGATTTGCGATAGGAGTTGTATCTCGGGTACGATTTTATTGTACCTGTTCATGTGGCAACTTGGATGACATGACCACACGGCCCCTAGCACCGGCATAAGCGGTATTAGATACAAATCTAGAGAGCTGTGATGGAAATGCTCTGGCAACTCGTATATTAGTAATTGGTGAGCTGTGTCGCTGTGACAGCTCGTACACTGGAGATTGGTGAGCTGTATCGCCGTCAGATGAAAATGACGACATTTAACACAAAAGACTAGTCTGTAAGGCCCGATGTCGACCAAGTATCAACTTCCCACAAATGCCAACATATATCAAAGACCAAAAGGTCTGTACATACAATGCTCCCCAGCGTGAAACACCGGAGTTGTAACATTATCTACACATGACCATCAAGGCCTGCTCTGTTTTCATTATAGGGCGAGTTCCCAGCTACGGAAAACTTGAGCAGGGCACTCAGACAACGAAAAAACCTGATCACATCCTACTTTGGTCAAAACTGACATCTGCCCAATTAATATCTGAGCAAGTTAGCCAGGTACTTTTCCTGGTAGCTTACTCCACAAGATGACAAAATCACTGGTTGCAGAGACATTATTCATTCCAATTGTATCGGGTAGCATGCCGCTGTTTACACAACGTCTTCAGCATGGGAAGACTTTGGTCTGTAGTACGGCAATATACGAATATGGTCCAACTGGGGACAGGGTTTCTAATTGAAGACTTGCACTTCTATTCTTCAGGGCACAGAAGACAGTTTCGATAAGAGGCCCTCAATGTAAGTGATACTCTCTCATCAAAAACCATCTCTTGTCACAGTAAAGAATGATGAGTCTATCGATAACTCTATACGAACAAAAGATTTCAGTTAAACACTGGCGTCTGAAAAGACTCGACTCATCAAAGTTATGTAGGACACGACTTAATTAATAACATGAATAATACGAAAAATACTCCCATTTCGCCTTGTATGACGTTCTCAATTGAAAGATAATTGACCAGTAGTCGAGTGGTTTAGAGAGATTAAATTATTTTTGTTCACCGCACTTCCTGTTATACATTGTTTGACTACTCATTTAGAAACTTTAGTTCTGATCGGCACTATCTCCCAATACAAGGTGAATAACTCTCATTAAAAGCAACAACACATCCCACATGTGTAATAGATATAGTTCAAAGTTTGGTTTCGGTTGCTGTTATCTCTCTTGAACTTATAATTTACGGTATGACTACTGCATTCAGAATGATGACTGTTTCGGCTTCATCGTGAACTAATAAGAGGTCGAATGAGATCAAGCAGTAAATTATAACTTGAACAGCATTTCCATTTCTTAAATAATCTCATAAACCCCGATATTTTGAAAGTAAGGTCCGTGATCATGACATATCACGAGCTTGAGCATACATTCAGTATTCAGCTTTTGTACAGAAAATACCTTCCGTGTCAACATTGTCAATACAAACATTGTGTCACGTCCGACACCAACCACTATGAGAAATTCTTTTGAAACAAACCCTATGTAGAAGTCACAACCTTCGGAAAAGTGAAAACGTACAGTATTTTTTCAGTCATTGTGTTTCTCAGTGTTGCACTATCCGATAGTGTGCGACGTCATTCGTATTATCTCGGTTTGCTGAGAAAGTTGATAGTAGTTTTATGCGTTACGTAGTATAAATATACGATAAACACTACTTGTCAACCACTGATCTCCTCGGATTATCAGAATATCAGAAGCATAAAGAAAACAATTGACACCCCCTTCATAGTCTATTAAGAATGCGTTTCGCACCCAGCTGCTGAAATCTGAAGAGAGCGACGTGTATGTATAGAGTTCGTTTAACATGTGGATAAATACACAATGAACGTGCAAATCCACCACACTGGCATGAACCAAATATGCACATTGTACGATATATCACACTTATTCCGCAAGCATTATCAACAAGGATCCAGGGACTTATATTATATATCAGCCGTTCTCGATATTTTTCATTAAATACTGGTACGATCAGCACAGCTTGATCGAATTAACGAAGCTATAATATGAACACTAATTATGGATTTCAAAAACGTTCTTTCAAGTATAAATATAGTAATATCTTTCAGAAAACGATTTAGTCTATTATTATTTCCATTTTTGTTTGATGGTGATATTATTTGGTAAATCCCATACATTATTACTCGATGAAAATTTGAGACCACGACGCTCAGAGCTCGACCAATTAGATTTTCACATCAGTAAATGTAAGTGGCTAGAAATGCTTCGGCAATTCGCTTCTCACATATAAAGACCATTGGTACATAATCGACAAAGATGAGCATACATACGTTTAAACCAGGGCAACTCGGCAGAGTGGTTTAATACCAAGACATTGCATTCACTATGTTATATTGTCGCTCTCTGTATGAAAGTATACATTGGATGCCTGGATCGACACTTGTCTCCCAATAAAAGGGGGACAACTCTCTTTGGTTTAAATTTTGACCATATCAAACCTATATGATAGAACTGAAGTTAGGTTGCTATTACCCCCCTTGAGCTGATGACTTACGCTTCGCCAACTACCAATAAATACACACGAATGCTGACTGTTTCCTAGTATGGTACTAGTAGAGCAGGTGGCATCGTCAGCATTAAGGCACATGATCTTATGACCATGACATGTGTTTGAGGGAATATCCGATATTCAGACTTCAGACGTTGTCCAGAAAAGATTTGTTTGCGTCAAATATAGAAATCCCTTTTTAGATAGTTATCTCCGATTCCAAAGAGGCATAACATGAAAACCAAAAGTGCAATAACGCTATAAAGTGACCCCCAACTATAGACTACATGTTTGTGATTTTTAGATTCTAAACAAAAAACTCGTTCTTAATCGTTGACTGCCTGCAATCGGGTTCAGTCCCGCTTTCCAGTTCCTTACCCTGCTAATAGAATTGAGGGTCTCGTCATCACTCTTTCGAATGGGCTTGTCGATCTCATTTTACCTCCTTAATGCACAACAAGAAGCACTTTTCGGTTTGGACCGCATGCCTCGAATGCGACAAGTGTC
>JAVTVY010043294.1:0-20671 GCA_036873755.1 Hanleya hanleyi | reverse complement strand
AGAGGAGAGGAGGTTGTGCTTATAGCTCAAAGTCTAAAATGTTTTCAGCGTCAAGACCGACAGTTCGACACTACAAGGGTAGCGTTAATAAGGACAAAACAAGATTTTGGTATAATACTAGCGCAGTCCGGGTCTGACAGTTTAACCAGGCGTCTAGTATCGCAAGAAACGTGATGTTCAGTCCCACAAATCAATTTAATGGACACCAACTCATTGCATGTCATATATGTCCATCGGAATAAAAAAATTACCCACGAAAGTGCCAATAAGCAACAGCTAGTTATTGTCATCACTTCCTTATTGCTAGTCTGTAATCTATTTCGACGATATACTTCCCATGTCTGTCCGAAAGTTGGGACGTACATGTATATCTAGTTCGACTGTGTTATTAGCCAACCTGTATATGTCCTTATCTTTACATTCACTCTTTCGCACCCACATATCGATGTTGATTTTGTTGTCCATTAGCTATCAATTCCAAAGCACTTGGCCCATTCAAAATAAACCGATCTGCAGCACAGTAATATGAACACATTGATGACATATAATTCTCCAGGCAAAATTCAATGACACAGATAACTGCATTATGTGGAAACACTCCATTAAGCTGCGTTCTTTGAATCCGATCATGGGGATTGTATAGGGCAATAATCGGATTCGCAATACTTTATCTAATTTGATCAAGTTTCTTCGCCTTGAGCTCATAAAAATAATACCGTGGATATAAATCTCTTGGAATATGTATGGTGCTACATGCGAACATATATATCTGGCTGCAGAGACTGATCTGGTATTTCGGGATAGATTGTTAAATGAAAACAATATATATTGTTTATTGGGAACTTATTGGAATTTCTCCTACCGAAAAAATGAGGACGGACACATACATTATTTTTTTTACAAATGGGATGCCTTAGAGCTCTGAATGTAGAACTTATTATGTTTTCCGTTGCCGTATAGGAACTTCTTTTTTTATTATCCTGTTGCCCGTTTCTATGGGCAAGCAGATTCCTCGTCTCGCGTTCGATCCCTCATCAACACCGAACGATAACCACATACCGAAATGAGACGCAAAAAAATGTGCTAGCTTAGACTTAGATACCTATGTCTGGATGGTGATAGTCCAGGAGAATAATGGCCCCTACCAAACTTTTTACCCTATCTACGAAACTACAAACAATTGAGTGCTGACACTCCGTGACTTTGTAGTTTATTGTAATGGGGTCATTTTAAGTCCCAGCGGAGAGGATCATGGGTAAATTCAAAATGGCGACCATCTGGGGACCAGAAAAGTAAAGTTTTTCGTCATTTCTGCCTGGACAGGGGCCAGATCGCCCAGGCAAGGTATGGTTGATAGCCTATTATAGATTTTGAGAAAAATCGGGACGATTTTCATTCAGCAAGAGAGATAATTATATCAGAAACTAGCTTGGTAAGACTGCACCATAACCACAATTCATTTGAGTATCTCGAGTTTAGTTACATGACACACAATGATTACGAATTGCGTACATAGCGAAACGATATTTGGCATTGGGATGACGTGTCTAACTCCATCGTTATGATATGTGTTTGTTTTTCCGGTTGGAGTTAAACATCGTGAAATTTCACGTGTGGTGAACCATGCTGCTTCATTGGCTCCGCGGATATTTTTCTATCCATTCTATCTCTCTCGAGAATATCTTGATTTCGTTAATATTTATTCTCAAGCATTGGTGATTTTTAGGTGGTGACAGTGTCAAACGGAAAGTTTCCAACGCTCGTGGACATAATCCGTGGACGACGGCCGTCATATTTTGAAAAGCGCTTCTCCGAGGACAAGACAGTGAAATAGTTGGCATGATAATCATTTTGGCATTAAGGTGATTGGGCAGTATCCAAAATGACCATTTGCGCAAGTTGTAGAGCAGTCAAGACGGCCATCAACGATATCCTTCTCTCCCAGGGTGTTTTTCGCTGTGATCCATTTACCCCTGTAGGGGTTTTAACATTTTCTGCAGGATTCTTGCAGATGCAAAGAACTGTTCTGTCGAACTGTTGTATTGATCATGAAATACACCAAAGAGTTATATGAATACACTTAAAAGCGTCAACGCGATGTATTTTTTGTACAGATTATCAGAGACGTATATGCTGTGGAAGAGGGGATATCCATGAGTCGTGGCTGATAGCCATTCGCTAATTTAGACGGTCGCCATATTCGTTTACAGTTTTCAAAATTAAAATGGCTGAATTGATGGTTTTCATCCTGTGTAGCTGAAAGAAGATGTACCAGAGAATCTATACAAATATCCATATGTTGTGTGAGGGTATACTTCAGCTTTTTGTCCGGATTCACGTTACGTTGCTTTATTTTTACCCACAGTCTCCTTTTGTTGATGGGTGGATATCTTCGCGGTCTGTAGGATAAAAATGCGGAAAGGAAAGAAGATCATCGATTTTTCTCTCGTCCAAAGAACGAGTGTTTGAATTTTTATGAGTGAACAACGAGTGATTTCTGATAATTTCATCTATAGCCTTCAGAACAAATTTATATGACTCTTCTTCCAATTGTTGTAAAAACTTAATCGCATAGAGACAAGAACAACAACAACAACAACTGTCCTATCTAATGCGACACACTTTGAAACTGTTCTGGATAACCTGCGTTCATAATCAGATCAAGCTACACAGTTCCCAAATTTACAGTAGGAGCCGCACGCATAAAAAAAATGACATATACCGGACTATTTATTAATTAGATGATGAAAATTCCGAGGCTTCTATGCACCGACTTCGTTGATTTAAGAAAATACCCCATGACCACTTTCAAGTGGGCACCTACGTCTTACTGTTCAGTGCCCTCTTAAGTCGAAGTGGACGTTTTGGACAAAACTTGTTTATTCTATGTCCATCTTATTGCGATCATTTTGACATATCGGGATCGATCGATGTACTAATTATTGAGGTGCCGTATCTCGACCAATATTTCCCTCTTTTCGCACAAAACGATCACAATCAGATACTATTTACAAAACCGGAAATGAATCAAAACCGGCATGACCAAATGCTTTTTTTTGTGTGAGAAATTTGTAAAATTTTCAGGAGACCATCAATAGGCAATAAACTAATGGTATCGCAGCCATCCTGCTATTTCGATCAAATGTTGTTACATCATATCAAGACGGCAGTGGATAGTTTCCCAACTGAGTTGGCTGAATTGATGATTTTCAGTTGGAGTAGGTGATCGAGGATGTAGCAGTTTTAGAAAAATGAAAGAGAATCGTTAGAAATGACCAGTTGTTGTGTGAAGCCGAAATATTTTGATCCGACCGTTGCTATTTACAAACTCCAACGTCGGCGACTAATTTAAATGAACATACCTTGATACAAATATGTTCATGTTTACTGATTAATAATGAACAGTGAGTAAACTTAGCAGATATGTATACGCGTGGATACAGCTGAGGTGTACGGTGTCATCGTTCTGGATAGATGTATCTGCTGCACAGCGTATGTAGTGGATCGGGATTGATTAGCTCATATATTATATCTTTTCACATAAACACGTCATTAAAACTGCTCGACACCAGCATTTATACGACATTAATTCGGTATTTACTCCTTTAACTGGTTATGTTGGCGTTGTATTCAAACGATTTCGTGTAGAATATTTGTTCCGTTATAATGAACTTGTGAGTATCCTTTAATTAGGTAATCAGTTGATGGACGTTTTCAAACTGAGCTGGCAGAAGTTGTCAACAACGAGCAATCAGTTAACAATGTCAAACCATGCTTCAGTGAATAATGAACGTTAATCACGTGAAAAATCAATTGTACAGGTACGTCGCTCTAACAGGCAATTACCTCTACCGGTAACTTCGAATGTTTGACTTCCGGTGCGTTTTTTTTACGCAAGAATACTCATTTCCTCAAGCGATATATAATTATTAAGGGGATATTGAACGTAACAGTTTAAGTGGAGGGTGCCACCTTGTGCCAACAGGATATGATGGATTCTTCAATCAGCACTGTATGGTGTTTTCCACAACTATGATGAAAGAGACAATAGGTTCGCAAGTTTCATCGTTGCAACTAAAAGATGAAATCTAGAATAGTCAAATTCATGAGATGATGTAAAAGAAAAAGTACTCTAGCCAAATTATATGCCGATGGCCTTATTAGGTGAGAACACTTTCTTCTACTCCCAGAAAGTGACTGAAAAGACGCTCTTAATGTGTTCGTCTTTACTTCTGCTGACGCTCCTGCTTTCGAAAGGAATGCAATTTGCCCATGTCAATTAGATGTCCAGGATAAAGATATTTTCAAATATTTGACATATCCCATTTGGAAAACTATGTTAAACGACACACACCAACTTTGATAACTTTAGTAAACACATTCTTTAATGACTTCTAAGATTCAATATTTATTCTCCTTGAGGAACAAAACCAGCTAGATGGGTGGATATTCTTAAGGGTGCAGTACAAACACTTGACTGAGCGATGGTTGGTAATGACGGTATGCCTAAATAATGTTCCGTCACTTTGAAAGTCTCATAAAATTTGGGCCTCGGGAACTGGATCAAAGCAAACATCCACAGAGTCTAAAGTCTTCATACACTATTCAAATGGAGAGAAAAAGATTTTAGTTTAATGCCCATGAAGCAATTTCAATTGAATGCCTGGAGGAATATTGGAGGAAAGGTTCTTGGGGTGAACCAGCGCATTAAATCTCGCCGTCGGGTACCCTGTCGTGATTCAGTGGAACGTGTAAAGAACAGTTCGTCCATCGAAGCGTGCTGTGGTACACCGCCAATTATTCTCTTGCCCATGGTCACAAAGAGCCTTCGTTATACGGTACTAAATTTAGCGTTAATTACATCTACCTCATGGCTCACTCGATTTTATTTCTGTCGTAAGTGCACTCCACCCTTTTCCTAGACTTTGACACGTTCTCAAAGGATTTTGTCAATATGGCTGGTTGGCTGCCAGTTTTGTTTTTCATTCTGACGAATCTCCACCCGGAATCGATTATTCGCCCCATTGAGAAAACCTTTATGATGGTATCCACTTTTCGCTCCGTTGGCAAATACGATTGACACTTATAGAACGTACAATAATGCTACTCTCATCATATACAGAAATGTTCAAACATAACCATTCCAAAGTCTCTTCCTTCTTATTCACCAAACGTTATATATAGGATCTTCTAGCACTGGATATTCCTTGTATTAGCCACACTGTAAAGGATATATCCCAGATGGAACATCATATCTTATTCTATATCTTTACAAGAATTAACAGGGCTTTCTTCAACGACTCTACGACAAGAGAGCCGATTACAATTTCGACATGGTTAGCTACCCATTTCTGGGTAGCAATATCCCAGAAAAAAACTACATAAGACGTATATGCAAATCTCGCCTGGTAACATTTTTAACCCCTTTAACACCAACATGTTGCGGTGCTGGGTCGCCTTCCCAACGGCCCACCCGCTTTTGGGACACCCTAAATGGGCCAGGCCACATTTGGCCTGGGCCTTCGCTTGAGCCAAAAACATAGTGCGGTAATAGTAGCTTCCCAGTCTCTCATATAACGAAATATTGAGGACAAAGAGCTGTATCTTTAATTTATCTTCCAAGTAAAATAATACTCAAGCACTAATATAGTCTCTTGTTTAAACTCTTTGGAGCAGTAAGGCATAGTCCAATTCACCGACATTGAAACAAGAGAATACATGTAGCAGCACATCCCGACAGTTTACCGAGTAACATCAACTGTCCGTTAGAGAACTTTTTTTGCGTTGTGGAGATCATTTTTCCCCGAGTAATGTAATGTTCAGCCAGAAGGAAAATATCGCTGTGTTATCCCTAGAGAATTTCGATTGACGATGCAGTAAATTTATTTATTGATTGTAACATAGTTCGTTGGACTGTATGACATCCATAAAGCTGCTCAATAGACCAGCGTTAATTTACATATAAATAGAAAGATGGATACAAATAGCGACGAAAGATCCAATCTATATTCACTGTAGATTATGTGCAAGATTCAAAACGTATTAAAATAGCGTATGAGAGAAAAATTATCCCGTAACAAGCAGAAACAAGCATATAGTGAAACAATTATCTTCAAAAGCATAATTCTTATTTGATACTGTCGCGAAACTGTACTCCGTTGCAGTCAATAATTAATGAGACAACGCGACTTTATTTTAAATCATCGAGATTTTACCATTTTCTTTTCAAATTTCAGTGATAACGGTGATTTTCTGTAACATTATTATATATCATTTAATTCTATTGCATTTTCTTCGTCTATTTCAGGATTATTCAATGCAGTGTTATTTTAGACAATCGTGGTTTGACACACGATTACAGTTTTCATTTCCAAACATCACAGAAGTCACACTGAGTCAGTCAATTTTGAAAAAGATATGGAGTCCAAACACATACTTTTTCAACGGAAAGAAGTCCCGCCAGCACAATATAACCATGCCCAATTTTTTCGTACGAATTCGAGACGACGGAAGGATATATCTTTCTAGAAGGTAAGTCATCAACCCCCACCCCCAGTGCTTTAAAAATGGTATTCGACACATTGTGTCACGACATAGATCATGGTTCTCGTGATCCTACTATTCACAATAATAACCCGATATGGCGTTGACACATTAGTCACGACATAGTTCAGGGGTTCTCATGGTTCTACTATTCATAATAACAGTCCGATATGGCGCCGTCACATTAGTCGCTACATAGTTCAATAGTTGTTGTGGTGCTACTATTCACAATAACAACCCGATATGGCGCTGTCACATTAGTCAGGACATAGTTCAATAGTTGTTGTGGTGCTACTATTTACAATAACAATTAGATGTGGCGCTGTCACATTAGTCACGACATAGTTCAGGGGTTCTCATGGTGCTACTATCCACAATAATAATCCGATATGGCGCTGTCACATTAGTCAGGACATAGTTCAATAGTTGTTGTGGTGCTACTATTCACAATAACAACCCGATACGACGATAGATTGAGAGATTCGCATGGTGCTACTATTTACGACTTATTTTTGTTGATTCGATGACAACAATCATGTGCCCTGTGCGTTCTATCAAGTCGAGTTTGGGTTTATTTGGGCAGAGGTTTCCTCTTGTATTAAAACATCATGAACGCAAAATTTCTCACATCAAAAATTGAAACAATATTGCCCTCGCGTTGTCCGTCCCATCACGTTCACACCCGATTCGGCTGTTCCTATCGACGTGTATGTTATACTATCTGGAGTAACTTTCCAAAGAATTAGCCGAAAACCTCTAGAACCATTTGGAATTGGGTCCTGGAAGTCCATTTTCGTCACGGGCGTTGTAAGGGGGAATGTCGTTACCCACGGGCTATAACTCTACAGCTTGTATTGAGACAGTCAAATCTGTGCAACGACAATGCTACAGGATTAAACTTTTATTTCAGATTAACTATAGAAGCCAAGTGTCCTATGAATTTAGTAAAATACCCGATGGACGCACCTGAATGCCCGTTGAAGATTGGAAGCTGTAAGTTGTCACCATTTGTTGTGTAGAGTATGCATGGCTGCCAGGTTTGGCATCTGAGAAATAGTTCAACCTGTTTAACGTAATTACCATATTGTTAGAAATTGATTACTATATTAAAACGAGAGCCAGCAGAATATGGTGTATCTCCTCGACTTCAGTGTCTAAAAAAATATATATACAAAGTATCGCGAGAACCATATCAAAATGGTAGGAGTTGCATTGCCAAGATGATATCATTTAATCTACAATATTTTGAACTGGTAAGGGCAATAACTCAGTAAGAAAAAAATCCTCCGTCAACGGGAAGAGCACATGCGCATCTCCAAACTGTGCCGATAATAAACACAATATCGTGTGAACCATATCAAAAGTGTAGGAGTTGCGTTGACAAGATGAAATAATTTAATCTACGGTATTTTGAACTGTAAAGGGCAATAACTCAGTAACAAAAAATCCTTCGTCAACGGGAAGAGCACATGCGCATCTCCAAAAAAAATATCCACAAAGTATCGTGTGAACCATATCAAAAGGGTAGGGAACCGCACTGCGGTGGCCTAATGGTTAGAGTGTCGGCCTCGTAATCGGTAGGTACTGGTTTCAATCCCAGACCGGGTCATACCAAAGACTTGAAAAATTGATCTTGTTGCTTCCTGGCTTACACTCCGCATTAAGAGGATAGAACAAGGACTGGTTCGCTCGGTGTCAGTATAATGTGACTCATTGAGGTGTCATGTCTGCCCACGGCATGATATTTCAGTGGGACAGCATTATAAAATGGCCGCATTAGATCTGTTCTGTTACAAGTAGGTATCCCCGCCCCTCCGCCTCACTTCCCTTCCCCGTCGTGATATAGTTGATAAATTGTTGAAAGCGACGTTAAACTCTATTCACTCACTCAAAAGGGTAGAAGGAGTTACGTTGAAAAGATGATATCATTTAATCTACACCATTTTAAACTGTGAGGGCCATTAACTCAGTAAGAAAAAAATCCTTCGTCAACGGGAAGAGCGCATGCGTATCTCCAAACTGTGCCGATAATATCCACCAAAGTAGTAGGGAGCCGTTAAATCCTACCCCATTTTGCCGAGTGCGCAGGTGTTTTCGCGCAGGTATGACGTCACTTCCGGTCTGGGTGAATGGAGCGTGACCTATGACGTCACTTCCGGTCTGGGTGAATGGAGCGTGACCTCTGTATGACGTCACTTCCGGTTTGGGTGAATGGGGCGTGTGTATTCCTTCGCGGTGATGCGGTCTGGTGGTGATGTGGTCGCGGGAAAAAGCTTCCGCGGAGAAAAAGTAGTCCCCAGACTTCAAATACGCTGCATGGTCCGATTGGGTCGAGTGAGGTATCAAAGTGAAGCATTCGTGAAGGGGCATCCAGTCATGGGTGGGTGCATGTAAAATTAGGATTTTTTCCCGAAACTATAAGAAGCGGAACACGGACTTTACCCCTAAAATAGGGAAAAAACCCTACCAACCCTAGTCAAAAGGGCTAATATCGGTCTCCGGGCTTATCGGGGCCTGTCTATCAAGTCAATGGGGTGGGTGCATGTAAAATTAGGATTTGTCCCCGAAACTATAAAAAGCGGAATACGGACTTTACCCCTAAAATAGGGGAAAACCCCTATCAACTCTAGCCAAAAGGGCTAATAGCGAAACGGTGAAATTTTTGGAAAAAGTCATCGAGTCCTGGGTAGGCCCATAGGCCTATACTGCATGGCTATGGGTGTATAGGTCCATACGGGGTGGACGTTTTGGGATCTAGGTGGGTCACTAATGGTCCGATGGGGTCGAGTGAGGTATCAATGTGAAGCCTATGTGAGGGGGCAACCGATGGGATGGATGAGGGGTAGGAATATCGTCATTTTGTACATGCGCAATAGACAAAGTGTATGGAAATAGACCTTTTGGGATCTAGGGGAGCCACTATTGGGCCGATTGGATCGAGTGAGGTATCAATGTGAAGCCTATGTGAGGGGGCATCTGATGGGGTGAGTGCGGGGTTGAAATATCGTCACTCTGCGCATGCGCAGTGGACAAAGGGTATGGAAATATACGTTTTGGGGTCTAGGTGGGACACTAGTGGGCCGATGGGATCGAGTGAGGTATCCATGTGAAGCCTATGTGAGGGGGCTAGACTAGGGTGTAGTTTCCATTCTGCTGCGCAGGTCACGTGGGTTGTGACGTCACTTCCGGGTTTCACCTCCAAACCCAGAAGAGTTCCAATGTTCTCTTAGACGTCCGGATGTTCAACCTCCGGGTTTTTCCCGGCCCGGCCCGGCCCGGCCCGGCCCGCCCCGGTCCGCCCCGGCCGCAGCGCGCGCGCGCGGGTTCTCCGACCGTACGCACGCGCGCGCGCGTCATCACCGGCAGTGCGCGGATGAATGTCGGGTCAAAAGGTCAAAGGTCACATCCAGGTCAAAAGGTCCAAGGTCTCCCTTTCGGCAACGTTCGGAGACAATGTTGCGGCATCGATATACAGAGCTTGATCAAAAGGGGATTGTAAATTAACCTGGGAAGGACGGGCAGTTCCATTTGGACCAATCAGCGGTCGAGAAAAAAAGCCAATGAGCGATCGATAAAAGAACCAATGGACGGGTACTAGAATTTCGCTCACGTCTGCGCCTACATCCGGGTACTGGGATGCTTTCGCCCACGTCCGCGCCTACATCCGGGTTCTTGTACATCCGGGTAATGTTTTCTGGGCATGGATGGGTTACCTTTGGCTCCATTCTAGGCCACTGATTGGCTAATACGGTGTTCAAAGCCAGTTTCATGCTCATATAGAAAACACCCAAGACAGGGTTTTTTTGATGAGATCTCATTTTGTTTTTTATTCAGTAACAACAACAACGTGAGAACAACCACGTGAAAACGGAAACCCAGAACAGGGGGCTTGTATATTGAAAGAACTGAAGCCCAGAACAGGGGGCTTGTAAACATAAGCCCAGAACAGCGGGCGTGTGTACATTGAAAGAACTTAAGCCCAGAACGGGGCTTGTACATTGAAATGATGGGCGGTCCAGTCATATATGAGTACATCGCGGTCCTCGGCCTTGGGGTACTCGTCAAACATCTGTACGATGGTAGATAAGGGTCTTCCCCGGCATCGATGGTACAGGTAAAACAAGCAATATTGTCCGCACACGCTACTGGCCAGGCTTTGCAACGTTTGACTGTTCCAACACCACGTCTCTGTGCCTTGATCCATGAAGTCTGTTAAATCGGGATGGAGGGGTGGCAGGCCGTACGGGTCAAAGTATTCGCCCTGCTGTTCTGTCAAGTACACGGCCACCCAATGTTCACCGGGCCGATCCATCGGGTCCGTGTTGAGAACGTATGCAGCAGGATACACACGGTCTAATGGGAACACATCTCGGGCGAACACCCCTTGAAAGACCATACGTGTCTCTGGGGCATTCTCCAGCACGGTGGTTATCTGGTCTGTATTCATGTTAGGTGGAAAAGCCACACAGCACGTTGCGCGCCTTGTCCACTTGAATGATGTTGTCAAACTCGGCGTAGCAGATCACATTGACGGTGGTCCCGAGGGCTCGTGCAAAGTGCATTTCCAACGTAAATTGCCTTGCTTGGCCAGGGCCAGCTGATGGTCGTTCTCTAAGGTGGGGGTCAGATCGAAACAGAACAACGTGTATCCGTTCGCGTAGTCCTCCCGACTGATCAAATTTCCTTCGTCCTGGTTGATTTGACCGGTGGCTGTAAACAGGCTCTGATAGGCTCGAATGAAATTCGCGCGTCCAAAGTTCGGTGTTAAGGCCGTGGCTGGGACCATCCACATGCAGGGCCTCAAAATTGATGCCGAAATGTTGAAAGTCAAACGGATTCTCTGGGTAGGCTCCGCTGAAACTGGTATTTTCCACACAGGCCAGGATCAATCGCTTGGGTAGTTCCCCCAGGAACAGGTTTTCTTTGTTGGCGCCCATATTTCCAGCAGGCACAGAGAACACTTTGGTTTGTACACGTCGGATAGGGTACTGGGCTGGTTTTGTTTCCAAGGCTTTCATGTGTCCCAATTGAACGGCTGGATTCGGTTTCACTTTTCGGACATACAGGACTGCGTCTTGGATAACAATCTTATAGTCAGCTGCATGCCCCTCTACGTTAGTGGCCATCAAGGCGAAGGTCGGAGGCGCCCGGTCTTGCATGAACATGTCTGCGTGTAGTCGACCCATGAGACCCACCGAAACGCCGTTCGCGGTCAAAACCTTCCGTTTGTTATATCCCACATTGCCCACCGTGTCCATGTGCTGGGCTGTGTCCTGGTAGAATAAAGCGGCTATCAGTTGAGATTTTTTAGCCTCTCGCCCATACAACAACAGTGTCTCGATGTAGGCTGGATAGGGGTACGTGTTGATCGAGTCACTGATGAGTTTGTCGCTGAGAAAAATATCCAGCTGTTGAAACATCGAGTGCAGTCAGAGATTCGTCGGGCCCACCGTTGCAGCTTGGATGATTCTGGAGCCATCTCCATTGACGATCTTGGCTTTCACATACAAGTATGTATGGGCTAAATCCACATAGGCTGTATCCGCATTACTGATGGTGAACTCGATGGGCCCTGTTTCGTTGATGCTGGAGAGCGGGAGATGCTCCACCCATAATCCTTGTTCGGCACTGGTCTGTGTGGGCGGCACGGTCCACAAATCAAATTCACTGTTGGTGGAGGGACAGGACTCGGTGTGGATCAAGGACATGTTTTAAGAAAAGATATCCTGGGTCTTCGATGTGCGTCGTCGCTGGGCCGGTCGTCGACTGGTGCGTGGTCTCAGTGGTGCAGGTCTTTTATTCCCTACGGTGCGTTGTGCTTTGGCCACTAAGACGCCTCCTGCTTCTTTGGTCCGCCGTTTCAAGGCTTCCTTGGGTGCTTGTTTCTTTAACGATACAGGTACACCCTTCAGGACTTCGTCTTCCACCCACTGTGGGGCTGTGGGTGGTACCCCTGGTAATGGCGGCTGTTGGAGCGGTGCTGAGGTCGGCGGTGTGTCACGTGGTGGTGGTGGTGCGGTAGAGAGGGTTTTGTATTGGTCCATGAACGTCATGTACCGTTGAAGCGTCTCATTGTACCGTTGTACTTTCTCACTGTCGCTTAACCCCGGTCTCTGTAAGATCTGTTGCATCTCTCCATCGAGGGTGTTTATGGTCTTCACCGTAGGTGGGACAGGGTAGGGCGATTGGAGGTTTTGAAGGAATCGTGGTTCGACGAGGGCCATTTTTTTCGTGTGGTTCATTGTCGGCCGAAGAGTTCACCCAATACTGGACCCAACACGGAAGCGGCCAACCGTGCTAAGATGGCCCCGAGAAAGCCGCCTTTCTGTAACACCTTTTTCTTTTGTGTTTGAGGGACCCGCTTCTGGACTAGGGTTCGGAGACCTGTCTTATGCTTGGCCAACTTGGTCTTTTGAGCCGGAGTCAGTGGTACGTTGCCTTTTAACAGGTTGTACCCGATCTCGCACAGACAGCGTACAAGGTCAGGGTTCGCACCGCGTACAATGGTTCGGACCAACTCGGGTGGGGCCGTCTTCAATACACGGAGCGTCGGGGCGTGCTTCCATACTCGCGCAGACATCATGTACAACTAATGCCAGAACCCACAACTCTGCCCTTTTTATCCACCTCAGAGAACAGAGACAAAGTCAACCATGCTGTGGTATTCATTCTTTTTATTATCCCCATCATCAAATTACAAGCGTCTAGTCCGTCATTCATAATCCAGCCGTCGTCCATTAGAGAATATCCGCGTCCATAATTCAAAGACCTATTCCATTTTCCACATAACAGTATTAGCACCAAATTCAAAAAGACAATCATAGTATACACAAACATAGGCTTGTTTCCTGCAAGAGAGAAGCGGTCAACAGTTTTCAATGATGCCGGCAAGACATTATGATGTTCCAAAATATCAAATCCGTATCGCTGATCAGTATTCTTAATCCATAATATTCGTTATAGAGTCGTCATCTAAAAATGATGTACCTCAGTCACGCTTTGATTGTGACTGTTCATATGAGTACCATGAGGATCTTGAAGTACATGGGCTCATACGGCCCTAGCCCCGGGTTAAGCGGAATTAGACACATGTTACGAAACGTAGCGCCATAGATCTTGCACGCTACGTTCGTATTTTGCTATCAGCATGCGATATGTATCGCCAAATTTGAGAAACTTTGAGTGGAGGCGCTTGGTGGAATAGCCCTGTTTTATAGTTTCTGCAACAATGTTTTGTGACGTTGATTAAAATCGTCACATTTAACACAGGATCTAGCAAATGCTACTAGCGAGATATGTATACGCCATATGCAGGTCCCACTGGAATATTACTGTCCAGAAAGGGATAGTTTACGATGTCGAAATTGTAATCATCTCTTTTGTCATAAAGTCGACGAGAGAGAATGCCCGCTTCATTTTTATAGAGGTAGAGATCTAAATAAGATGTGCCTGTAGGGCTATCTGTAGTTTCCTTCAAATCCAGTGAAGGTGGATATATATACACACACTCCAGCTGGGGGAGCCACCCTGGGGTGTGTTTACATTATTTTTGCATGTACACGTGGTGGGCCTCTCCGGGAAAGATGCCGGTCCGTAGTCGAAGGTGGTCGGGGGTGGCTTGTTTGAGGTCGAAGAGCATATACCCGTGCTGAGGGGTTGTGGCATCTTTAAAGGCTTCCAACGCAAACGGTGTGCGGCCGGGATACATCTGTATCGCCAGGTGCAGCAGTTGAGTGGTATCTCTCGGGTTTTTGAAGACCACCAGGTAGTGGGCATTTAAGCTGATGTTCCGATGTTCTTTGTTTTTACTGAACAGATTCTGCACAATGTAGATGATGCTGAGCCGTCGATGGTGGCTGCCTTTGGTAAAGAGTTGGCTGACCCGCGCATCCGTCTCCGCCATGAGATCATCCAGAACCACCAAGGTGTCGGGTTCCGAATCGGCCAGGTTGGGTAGGCCTTCCACGAACGTGATGTGGGGCATTGCTGCATACGCTGCCTGCTATTCTCCGTAACACCACACGACTCGGGCAATGGGTGGGGTGATCATGCTGTCGGCGTGTTGAAGGAGCTTCCGGACGAAGTTTTGCCGGAGCCCGTCGGTCCTGCGATGCGATGACGCAAGTGAAGGGATGCTGCCACCGAGGGTCCATGGTTCGAGGTGTATCCGCTGTCGTGGTAACCCGCTCTTGTAAATTTCGTACGAGTGAACTGGAGTGGTGGTGGTGGGTACAACGTCGGTCGTCGTTGTCTGTTCACTGCGAGTGATGATGGTGGTGGGTACGACGTCGGTCGTCGTTGTCTGTTCACTGTGAGGGATGAAATCCGGTGGGTCTTCAGACGTACTTGGTGTACTTGGTGTAGATGTGGAGCTTGGTGTGGAGCTCGACGTGGCTTGTACACGGGATGTGGTGGTGACTGGGCTCGATACGGGGTTGACTGGTGCTATCTGTAGACTGGTTTCACTGATGGCTGGTGTTCTCAGTTGGTTAAGTAGCGTGCTGACATAGGCTACGTCGTCAAACACACCTCCGTACAGCACACTCAGCAGGGTTAGCACTATCACCACAAAGCCCACTTGCGCTTTGCGCGTTTTGGGAGACGCTGTGTTCAGAGGCAGCTGCTGTTTGTCCATAGCACCGTGGTCGAACGTGGAATGAAGGATGACGGTAGTGGTGTCTGGCTTTATAGTCGTTTCACCTGGTTGGCAGCGACCCAGGTATTGAAGGAACTGGGCCAGCCTTGCCATTTGACGAAATGAAACAGTTTGCCACGTCGACGTTCCGTTTTCAAAATCTGCTCCACCGTGTAGTAGTCTTGCTTTGTTTTTACGACAGGCTGTAATTCCATCTCGTAAAACGTCCCTAGCAACGGTTCCCCTTGAAGATCTTCCAGTTCATAGACTCGCTGCTATTGGGGTAGGCGCCGTTTAATCAGGAAGTGCTCATCGCTCCAGTTGGGCAAGTAGCTTTTCTCAAATTGACCTTGACTTTACTGATCCGTACAGGGTCCCCGACCTTGTACACCTCCTTCGGCGTTCGCTGCGATTGCCTGGGGTACAAGACACGTCGGACTTGGGCTTCATTGCGTTGGGTCACGGTAATGGGGGCTCTCTCTATACTCCGATAATAGGCTCGATTGTAACCACTCACAAGTTTCGGGAGAACATCGATGTACCGCCTTGTATTCTTATAGGTGAAATATTTATACATGCGGCCTTTGAATGTCCTGTTGAACCTTTCCACCACGGAAGCCATGGTCTCGTTGTACGTATAGAAGAAAAACACCTTCTGGGCTTTTAGAAACTGTTGGAACGGTCTGTTGAGGAATTCCGTGCCTTCGTCGGTTTGCAAATACAAAGGTTTGCGCCCGGTCTTGAAGATGTCTTTGAACGCTGCTATGAGATTCGCCCCCGTTTTCGTCCGGATGGGTACCACCCACGCATACTTGGATAGGATATCGATGTACGTCAAGATATACCGATTCCCATCGTTGTGTTTGACAAAGGCGCTCATATCGACCAAATCCGCTTGCCACTGGGCATCTATTCCTCTCACGATGACCCTGTTCCGTAGAAAATGGCAACGGACAGATCGATGTAAGGTATAGGTGTCTTGTTTTCTTAACCAATCTCGGACTTGGGCACGTTGTATCCCCTGGGGTTTGGTCGCTCGATAGAGAGCCGACAATGCACTATAGGCCGCCGGACTGTCGGGACTGTAGTATAAGTTATCCAACAGCTTCTCCCAGCGCTTCATGGTGACAAATGATGATGGACCCTGGCTCTATCGTTTATTTATAACGGGTATATCTTGGGCCGGAGTTTCTGATTTTCTTCGTTGGCTTCCACAGTGTCCATGGTAAATGACCAGTCCAACTCGTCTGATGACCGCTTGATAAGCACTTCATCCACATCCACCACGGCATCTTCCAATGCAGACCATAGATCAGAGTGAAGGGTAAAATGCACTGTACCTCCATCTAGCCGAGCCAATTGAGCAAAGAAAGGGCCGCGTCGAATGTACACATCGTGACACAAGTGGATGAGGTCGCCGTCCAGTTCACCAGACAACACCCGTTTGAATTTGGTCCAGCCCTCCCGGGACAGACGAATGTGAGCCGGGCACGGTTGTGTAGGGTCCGCATCACAGATGTCTCCCACCTCCTCCATGATATCGACCGTATCCGCATAAACGTGCAGGAAAACCTCGGGGGTCAAGCTGAGATACGCCAGTATTATATGCTCCGTCATGGTCAGTACGTGAATGGTACCAGATTTGACTGTCTCTCGTATTTATAGGAGAACCCCGTGAGATCAAAGGATCGGGTGGTCATGTCACTGGGCTGACTGAGTCTAGCCGGGTAATCAATGGCATCGTCGTCTGGTTCATGGCTAGACATTTGTTCATTGGGTTCTGCCGCCACTTCTCTCAGGGCACGAGCCCACTCCAACTCCTCTGATGACCGCTCGTCCGGTGTAAACAGCTGATCCACGATAGGCACCACTTTCTCGAAGGCTGTCCACAGATCGGGGTCTAGGGTGAAGCCTCGCGTAGGGTCTTGGTAGCGGCCCAGGCGTGGGAAAAAGGGTCCCCGGTGTACGTAGATGGCATTGTCTATGTGGATGAGGTGTCCGTCGAGCTCGCCGCTCAACACCCGTTTAAATTTGGTCCAGCCGTCACGGTGTAGCGTAACCGTATTCGATACGGTCTCAGCGGGCGACCAGCAAACAGAGGGTGACTTTATCTTCATAGACGTGTAACCCCACCCGGGGTGTAAGCGGAAGGATGGCTCGTAGAACTGGTGACATGGTTGACCCAATGACGATCGTTGAATGACGCACACTCTGTCTGACCCTCGTATTTATGGTGAGGTCCCACTGTCAATGCCACAGCGCCAGGGTCAATAGGGCACAGACTATTGTGAGGCCAACCAGCCGTCGCTGGTTCCGGCGTGAGCGCTCGTGTTCCATAGCCCGAGCATCAAGGGTGGCTGTCATAGTCCAGTAGTGGTGAGTGATGGCACACCTCTTCATCGAGTGCACTCTGTCGAGAACCGCTTCTGTGAACTCGTTCAGGATCTGGCGTCGCCCCTCGTTGTCGTCGCCATCTGCAAACATGGACCGGACCACTGCTCGGTAACCCGTGAGTGAATTAACCACGGTGGCATGCTGTAAAATGCGAGTCGCATAGGGCTGGATCTCCGTCATGGCTCTGCAACCGTAGAAATGAAGGTATGGTATCCAGAGGGACGTGTTTTATAGACCAGGTCACACATGCGCGCCTAGAAGTAGCTCTACGGGTGTAGTCCGTGATACGTACTATTCTGATGGGTTATGTGGCTCCTATAGAGATAGTACCTTATCGACAATGGGGACTAGTTGTTCCAAAGCCGTCCATAGATCGGGGTCCAGGGTAAAACTACCGTCGTTCAGACAGAGGAGTCGAGCGGAAAAGGGACCGCAGAAAATGTAGACGTCGTCACACAGGTGAATGCTATCACCGTGCAGGTCACCCAACAACACCCGTTTCAAGGTAGTCCATCCTTCCAGTGACAAAGAGACGTGCGCTTTGGATTCAGGCGTACACCAACACGTAAGTCCGCTATCGATGAGGTCCGCTCGTTTGGGGTACAACAATAGGGTGCAGCCAGGTGTAAGCCTCCGGGTAGCCACAGTCCCTTCTTTCACCTCGGGGTGTAGTAAGTCATCCACCTCGGGGAGTACATCTTTCAGTGCCATCCATAAGGGTGGACAGAGTGTGATATAGGTACCTCCACTCTGTTCCAACCGGGAAAAAGGGAATCCTCTCCAGCAGTGCGTATGTGCACGCCGACTTCCACGTGCATGAAATCCCTTTCGGGGTCTTTTCCCTGTAACAATCGTGTCAATAGAGTCCAGCCTGATAGCGATAACAAAATCTTCACCTTCTGCGGTGCGTCTTGGACCAGCTCCAGGTGATCGTCATTGACGATGAGGTATACGTCGGACGTCAGTTGGAATAACGCAAGCTCTGTTCCGCTCGCTGCCATGGTGGGGAATGAAAAGCGAACGGTTCGAGAGGTGGCTTTATAGTGTACCTGTTGGGTAGGGTTTTATACACCGTGTGAGTCATGGGCACTTGTTATACTCGCTTGCGCCATACGGTCAATAAGGTTAGAAATGCGTTTTTTTCTACTACGCCCTGTGACGGCCCTTCGTGAATGGGCGTAACCTGTGAACATCATAGGAATGCATGTAATAACCTGTCTGTGGGGTTTTTTCACAATGTCGTTCACCTTCGTGTCTTTTCGGGTACGTCCGTGTCTTTTCGGTAAAGTCCGTGTCTTTTCGGTAAAGTCCGTGTCTTTTCGGTAACGTCCGTGTCTTTTCGGTAACGTCCGTCATCCCGGTATATATGAGGGTCTTGAGGGGGGGCGACTGTATGTGACGTGTTGTATGTGTTTTTCTCGGCGACGTCCGTGTCTATCATCCGGGCACATCACGTCTGCGCCTGCATTGGGGTATGTATGAGGGTCTTCATGCGCGCGCGCGCGCTGCGGATTCACCCACGCACTTCCGGATAACCCGCGCGGCCGGGCCGGGAAAAACCCCGGAGGTTGAACATCCGGACGTCTAAGAGAACATTGGAACTCTTCTGGGTTTGGAGGTGAAACCCGGAAGTAACGTCACAACCCACGTGACCTGCGCAGCAGAACGGAAACGACGCCCTAGTCTAGCCCCCTCACATAGGCTTCACATGGATACCTCACTCGATCCCATCGGTCCACTAGTGGCCCACCTAGACCCCAACACGTCTATTTCCATACCCTTTGTCCACTGCGCATGCGCAGAGTGACGATATTTCAACCCCGCACTCACTCCATCAGATGCCCCCTCACATAGGCTTCACATGGATACCTCACTCGATCCCATCGGCCCACTAATGGCTCCCCTAGATCCCAAAACATCTATTTCCATACCCTTTGTCCACTGCGCATGCGCAGAGTGACGATATTTCAACCCCGCACTCACCCCATCAGATGCCCCCTTACATAGGCTTCACATTGATACCTCACTCGACCCCATCGGACCATTAATGACCCACCTAGATCCCAAAACGTCCACCCCGTATGGACCTATACACCCATAGCCATGCAGTATAGGCCTATGGGCCTACCCAGGCCTCGGTGACTTTTTCCAAAAATTTCACCGTTTCGCTCCGAGACCCTTCCCATCGTGTTGTAAATGACGAGAGGTGAAAAACAAATCCAAGCAATCCATATCACAATGAACGTGTGTACATTTTCCAGGTTGGACCTATACCCCCCCATGGCCAGCCTATGGGCCTATATACAGACCTCGGTGACTTTTCCCAAAAATTTCACCGATTCGCTCCGGGACCCTTCCCATTGTCATTTTCTTGGCGAGACGAGAAAAACGCGACCCCACAACCCATAGTAAAGCCCACGAAAAAAAAAAAATGACCATCCCCATACAGGCATTTTCCCTTATATTGTATAATACAGACCCCTATTGTAGGGGTAAAGTCCGTATTCCGCTTTTTATAGTTTCGGGGAAAAATCCTAATTTTACATGCACCCATCCCATTGACTTGATAGGCAGGTCCCAATAAGCCCGGGGACCGATATTAGCCCTTTTGGCTAGAGTTGATAGGGGTTTTCCCCTATTTTAGGGGTAAAGTCCGTATTCCGCTTTTTATAGTTTCGGCGACAAATCCTAATTTTACATGCACCCACCCCATTGACTTGATAGACAGGCCCCGATAAGCCCATGCCCCTTCACGAATGCTTCACTTTGATACCTCACTCGACCCAATCGGACCATGCAGCGTATTTGAAGTCTGGGGACTACTTTTTCTCCGCGGAAGCTTTTTCCCGCGACCGCATCACCACCAGACCGCATCACCGCGAAGGAATACACACGCCCCATTCACCGGAAGTGACGTCATAGGTCACGCTCCATTCATCCAGACCGGAAGTGACATCATACCTGCGCGAAAACACCTGCGCACTCGGCAAAATGGGGTAGGATTTAACGGCTCCCTACTACTCACCAAGTAGGCCTATCGTGTGAAACGTATGTAAAGTGTAGGAGGAGTTGCGTTGACAAAAAAGACGGACGGACAGA
>JAVTVY010043293.1:0-20994 GCA_036873755.1 Hanleya hanleyi | reverse complement strand
CCTTGAAAATTAGACCAAGGTCAGGCTTCTTAAATGGAGCCCAGGTCAATAAGCAGACGCATATGTTGTGAAAATTTAAAAAGGCTAGCTGTAACGTCCAATATCGACAGACAGACTGACAGATGGAAGATGCCAACGACGACAATAGCCTACTTTCAAAACTGGCCAACCGACGCCTTTATATGAAGTATTGGACCTCTTTGTGTATTAAATCTTAGTAAACCTCCCACGACCAATATTTTTTCTTTAATCCTATTCATGGCGTCTGAAAACAGCGTTTGTCTATGTTCGACTGGATCTCGAAGAAAAACGCTTGGCTGTCAGAACGAGATTAACCACTGAACATGACACCTTGCACAAAGACAATTTTTTTATTAGGGTATCAATCGCTCATCTATATTTTACTTCTAATCTCAAAGTTGTAAGTATTTGTATTCTTCACACGCGAACAATTTTTACCGGAGGATAGTATGCACAGTTGACGGTTGGAAGAGCATCCGTTCATTTGCAAAAAGCTTCCGTTATAATACAAAGGTTTACGCAAAGCATTTAAAATTGAAGGGTTAAAAAGTTCGTTGGCTGAAGAAGAAATTATGACCTGTGATGTATGGAAAAACAACTGAAGAGACAACAGAGGCAGTGCTCATCAATCGCATCCATGCTGCTGTGCAGTTGAATGTAATGCTGAGAGGACAATCAGAAATAGTTGTAATATGGTCGCAAAATCGACATGGATAGCAAACGAAGCTTGAAGAGGAAAAATGGTGGATCAATGCAGCAATTGTTTATCCATATTTGATCATCACAGAATACACACCTTTCTTGTCTCCCATGCCAGAAAGGCACCAAATAACATTAAAACTCCCTGGATGCCATAGAGAATCCCGAGAAAGTAAAGCTGGTAATTGGATTCACACCTCGATAGTTGTGGCTGATAAACGGTGTCTCCATTGTCCGCGATCTGTGGACAGATAGAGTAATATCGGTATCAATTACAAAATCTTCCAATGTGGATCTTTATGTCAGTCCTGTTTACTCTCCCATCTCTCAGTATTATATAGTTCAGTGAATATGTATAATGATGAATTTATCTCCTCTTTATAGTGGACATTATGATAGAACCATATCACAAGCGGCCTCTATGAGCTTCGTGTGTGTCTCGGGGGTAATACAGTGGAACTCCGTGTGTGCCTCAGGGGTAATATAGTGGAGATCCGTGCGTGCCTCAGGGGTAATCTTGTTGAGCTCCGTGTGTACCTCAGGGGTAATATAGTGGAACTCCGTGTGTGCCTCAGGGGTAATATAGGGGAACTCCGTGTGTGCCTCAGGGGTAATATAGTGGAACTCCGTTTGTGCCTCAGGGATAATATAGTGGAACTCCGTGTGTGCCTCAGGGGTAATATAGTGGAACTCCGTGTGTGCTTCAGGGGTAATATAGTGGAACTCCGTGTGTGCCTCAGGGGTAATATAGTGGAGCTCCGTGTGTGCTTCAGGGGTAATATAGTGGAACTCCGTGTGTGCCTCAGGGGTAATATAGTGAAACTCTGTGTGTGCCTCAAGGGTAATATAGTGGAACTCCGTGTGTGCTTCGGGGGTAATATAGTGGAACTCCGTGTGTGCCTCTGGGGTAATATATTGGAGCTCCGTGTGTGCTTCAGGGGTAATATAGTGGAACTCCGTGTGTGCCTCAGGGGTAGTATAGTGAAACTCTGTGTGTGCCTCAAGGGTAATATAGTGGAACTTCGTGTGTGCGTCAGGGGTAATATAGTGGAGCTCCGAGTGTACTTCTGGGTAATACAGTGTACATTGAGGATGATATCTCGTACTTGTGAGCGATGGTCAATATTACGTACCTCAGGGGTGATATTGTAGCTCTGTTTGTGTTGTGAATCCACTCCTTCCCAGACAAGGAAAGCTGATATATTCACGGCAAGGAGGGCTCCCACCATTATAAACAATCTACGATCTGTTATCACCTGTGAGGATGGACATTATTAAATCGGTTTAACCACGCTAATATGAATGATGTTTTCTGCGAATGGTTATGTCATGTACATCTTGGAGCTACATATACCTGCCATTATTCAAATCATTATATATATTAAAGAATGTTCCAATTTGATGAGAAATATATGATACTGGACTACTAAGGTGTTCGTTTGATACCCTTGGTTGTTCGATATACCAATAAAACATATTTATCATTGTAGTATTGGTTGAGCGAGAGAATATTAATTTCTATATTTACTTGAAACGGATGATCCTGAGTTTAGTACTCCACCGTTCATGCAATGTTAAGAGTTATTCGATAGTTGTGGGGGAAGGTCCTACCTTGCGCTCTAACTTCGGGTTTGTGAATACGACATAGACTCGCCATGTCTTGGAGAATAGTCCACCAAAGGTTAACGAGAACCCTGTTACCAGTGTAAATGTTCGAATCTGCAAGAAAGTCATTGAAGAATTCTTTACTAAATCACATATGTATCATTTCGTCTGTGATAATAATAGAGACTGACCGATACAAACTATCCCTTTGTCTAATGTATATTCCCCAGCAATGTTAATTACCTTGGAGCATTCTTGGTGACGCGTTTTGTAGGTTTTGGATGGATAACAATTAATGTATGAACCATATTTCACAGTTTCTATCATAGCAACAACATATCTTTATCTTTGTAATTTTGGACGATATAGAACAGTGAATCTGAGTTGAGATTATATTTTATAGTTAAAATAAAAAGTCAAATAAAAAAGATGAACGATGTGTATCGTTTGAACGACAGCGAACAGAATGTGAGATTTTTGCAAGACACTCGTCACAGTGTCCTTTGGATTAAAGTCAGTACTACTTATGATACAGTATTTTAAGATAATTCTCACTTGGCATAGATATTTGGCATCTCCAATGACGTCCTCATAAAACACAGAGCTATATATCATTGCACAGCCGATCAAAATGATATTGTTGAGTCGGGGTGAAGACATCTTGATTATTCTACAAACCAAAAATAAGAAAATGTTAAGCTGAGGTGAAAGTGTAAGTCTTAGAAACAAACTTGATCCACATACGTACACGTACCTCTCTCTTTTAAATGAATAATATTTTCCTTCTCCGAGGCTGGCCGTTGTATATAGTATGCACTGGATAGATAATATAGTATCGATGAACAAGTTACATTTCTGAACTGTTATGAGTATTGTATGGCTCTCTGCACATGTGGTAATGCTTAATTTCTGTGATAGATGAATACAAGTCAAATTCGATAACACCACGACGAATTCAGCGACCAACATACGTTTGTACTTTACAACCGCTGACCGCTACAAACCTAGCTGTTCAAGATGAGGGTACGAGTCATATAATGGCATGTTCATGCTTTTTCCAGGAGAACCCAATGTTCATTCTTTTTTTTTATTACTGTTTTATTCATTAACCGCTATTACTATCTATTTAATTCTTATCGACCACTTACTTTTGGTCTCGGAAGAACTGGTTGAAGACAAGAAAGGAAATGGCAAGAAGGATTCCAATGGAAGATAATAGACCGAACACAGCAAATAGGACGGGAGACACTTGTTGAAGTGTCACAATGATCTCCACCGAGTCCTTTGGAGGTCTTCCTCCTGAATAAAATGTACAAACGTTCACCTATTTTGTGATAAGCACATATCCCATTAAGAAAATTATAGGCGTCAGATCCGACATTCAACATGCTGCCGTCGTCCACAAGATAATTTTCGCGTCGATAATCGAAAGACGTGTTAAGGTAGACAATTAGCGACAATTTCAAACAGGCAAAACATGAAAAATCAAACTGTCGAACAAACCAGTTTATGACTTGCGAGAGGAAAGTGGTCAACACAGTGCCAAAAATACCCTACTTATTTAAGATAATGCCCTAAAATTTTCCTGAAATAAGATAAGTTTACTCAAAATAAGTTAAATTTTAAGATAATTTTTAGATTTTTTTTTCTTGTTTGAGTAAAATTCGGAGTGTGGTAAGTATATTTCACTTAAACACGAAAAAATTAAGAATTTTTCCTAAAACAAGATTTTTTAAAGAAAAATCTTACTTTTTTCTTGTTCAAGTAAAATATACTTACCCCACTCCAAATTTTACTTAAACAAGAAAAAAAAATCTTAAAAGTTTCTTAAAAATTAACTTATTTTGAGTAAACTTATCTTATTTCAAAAAAAATTTATGGCATTATCTTAAATAAGTAGGGTATTTTTAGCAGTGCAATTTTCAATGATGGCAGCAATACATCATGATGTTGTATTGGTAAAATCCTTATCACTCACATTTGTTCATAAATGCAAATGCATTACCAAGTCATACATTGATTTTTGCATTTTAACTCTCAAATCCTCTAGGTCCCTGGCATCTGTTTGCAAATTTACCTTTTCCGTCACACAGAACACATATCTTTTTAAAAATCGATACTTTGACCATCCTAATATTTGCTGTGGCAAAGTATACTAATTTTCAACAGGTGTTCGTTCCTATACTAACCACTACGATATTCACCACGATCAAGCTTCCGGGTAGGAATAAAATGAAAGATAGCGATAAATGAAGCCTTTGTGAAGATGGTCAATACAACTATTGACTAGAAACTTCAATAGAACTTCTGTGGAATGACTAACACAATCAGGAATCATAAGTTCTTACCGTACCACTCCAGCGACGGTTCTCGGTACCATTCTATCTTACTGCTGTACTTTGCTGCTGGGTCATATATTCCAATTGTTTGTCGTATGCCGTCTACAACACATAGGAAACAGCAGGCATCATGTTGATTTCATGTAAACACCCTGTAGCAAATTCATTGGTGACTATACACAGCTTTCAAAGAACTAACTTATTAGATTGATAAACACTAAATGTTTCACAGATGACACGGTGAGAGCGCAGGTCTATCATATCACAGTTCTTCGGCTCATGTATTCAAGCCTGTGTATGAGGACCGGATTGTCATGTCCTTCAAGGTGTCCAGATTAACCCTATCTGGCCTGGGCTTTTTGGGACCTGTCCAAGCCTGGGGGGGGGGATTGGCTCCCTAATTATTTTCTGTTTACCCTTTAGCTAGGGGGCTGAAACTTACCACACTATACCCTTGGGTCAAGCTCTACCAGAAAATGTCAAAAAATCCAAAATGATCGCTTTGATGAAGTCACAGTGACGTCATTTTCAAAAACGGCATTTTTGGGGTCGATTTTTCGGTCGGATTTTCCGAATTTTTTATTTATGCAATTTCTCCGCAAAAACTGCATGATAAATTAGTAAATATTAATGTGATGTGAAATAAAATAATTTTTGCTTACTTTTCATCGCGGAAAATCATACATTTTAAAGAAATATGACAAAAACATCACTTTTCTGGTACCCCACGTGGCCGCCATCTTGAATTCACACATGATCCTCTGTTCGGGGTGTTATGCAAATAGGCTAAAAATGACCCCAATGTGATAAACTATAAAGTCACGGAGTCTCAGCTCTCCATTTTTTTGCGTTCCGGAGATAGCTCATAAAGTTTGGTGTGGGGAGGGGGGGGGGTCGATTTTGGCCCCTCAGGCCAGGTAGATTCAAGGGAGTAGATCAGGTTCATGTTCATGAGCCTATGGAGCTGTAACATAAAGATTTGGACAATTTTTCAAAACAGACTGATCTTTCTAACAATAATATCCAGACACGTTACATTAGGATAATCTGCCACAACAGAACCATTCATGCATATTCGTAGCCGTTTCAAAGAGAAGTATGTTCGGCGAAGAGTTGGGCCTTTCAGATTCAACGGTCGGGCGGCGAAACCTGCTCCGTAGACTAGATACTAATACAATTCCTTACAAATTCCTTGGAGATGGTCCTCAAGAATATTGTCCTACTTCGATCTCAGTTACCCCCACCCTACCCTCACCTGGATAGGGTCACATTTATCTGTCATACTGCTATCATTAACAAATTTTTTATTTCATATTTATCTCATATTTTTCAAAGAATTTCTTAAATAACAAGCGTCTGGTCCGTCATTCATCATTCAGCCGTCGTCCATTAAAGTGATCATAAACCCTCAAGTAAAGTTTCCATCAAATGAAAGACCATTACGAACAGTGTCGGAAAATATTTATTGTAATTTTTTACGATTTTATTATACAGAGTAAACTGTAAATAAAGCATGGTATTCTATGACGGTCTGTTGCAATCATATCGCGGTCCAGTGACGTCACACTGCCTTAATACATATATTTCAAACTTTATATCCACTTTCCAATGCTTGATTCTAGCTTAAGGTGCGTATACTTTGAGTTCCAACACAGACTCACTGTTCCAATGCGCAGGTTTCACCAAAATCGGGGAAATTAAATGCAAGATTCAAATTGACTTGACACTTATGAGTTACCATCCCCCAGATTTTGGTGAAACATGCACATTGGAACAGTGAGTCTGTGTTGAAACTCAAAGTATACACACCTTAAGCTTGAATCAAGCATTGGAAAGTGCATACAAAGTTTGAAATATATATATTAAGGCAGTGTGACTTCACTGGACCTAGATATGATTGCAACAGACCGTCATAGTTTGCAATGATCTTTCATTTGATCGAAACTTTACTTGAGGGTTTACGAGCACTTTAAAGAATATCCGCGTCCTTAATAATCCAAAGACCTATTTCATATTCCACATAACAATATTAGCACGAAATTCAAAAAGACAATTATTATAGCACACATAAACATAAGCTAGTTTCTTGCAAGAGAGAAGATTGAAGGACATTTGACTTGGATAAATCATTCTAATGAACTTTAAACATGAAGACGGGCTCCTTTCCTCACCACGGCGTAATACAATGATACAGCTGTGATACACAAATGACAATATTTCAATATTTCTACAAATAGTATGGCGGCCCCCTGTTTTTATTTCTTTAGTTATTACTTACAGTTTAAACACGTGATCTACTCACTTTACATTTGCCATAAAAGTGCGGGTGAAACGCATAGATACCATAAAATCAAGAATTACTCGTCGTCCTTGAGATATCTTTGGATACAATTTTATCGGGATATTAGATTTTCGGGTTTTAGAATCAGAATCAAGTTTTATTGCACAATTATGCCACATGAGCTTGAGGTAAATACAAAAATATATATTTTTAAATATATTTTTATTCATTAACTTAAATAGTTAAATATATATGACAGGTTTTCGAATAGGGATTTGTGCGAGTGAGTTCCTGGATACTGATCCGACCAGCCAATACAGCATCCGGTCACCCATCCAAGTGTTGACCGGGTTCAACGTTGTTCAACTCCGGTGATCTGTCGAGAACCGGTGTGCCCAACGCTATACGCCGTACCGTACTTGCGCTAATCTACACACTGGCCAACATAATTTTGTTGTTGTGTAGATTTGGTGATCAACATATTTATGTCAAAATATCGACTATGAACTCGACAAGTCATATACTTCTTAGTCAGACTGGGCCACTGATGGGAGCTGCATACCGATATTGTAGGGTACCTATGGTACATATACATACCTTGAACCCTATCCAGGGACATTAATGTTTCCGGGTCACCCCTGGCGTCAAAGAACGTAGGGCCACGGATTCCCAAGAAATCGATTTGCTGCATACTCTGGAAATGAAGCTGCCCCATCTCGTGGTTTGTATATGAAAAGTTTTCCAGACCGATTCCACTATCTGATAAAGAGTGAAGTAATCGAAATGAACAGACCAGGGAATGCTATCTGCATGTTATTAGCACAGTGCACTAATGAGTATGCATCTGAGTACGAATTGGATGACTAAACGGAAAAGATATAGCTTTCTTTTGATGTTATCGATCTAGAATGGGAGATAGAGATAATGGGCGGGAATAGATATTAATTTGTAAGTTATTTGCGTTCCAATCTTCCCAGACTCCACCTTGGGCAGAGGTGGTTCTGATCAGTGTAGGCTGCTCTTTTATCAGGTATGCTTCAATTTAAAAGTTGTAATGCTACAATAAGAGTGCAACTGCCAATCTGATTGTCAAGCCTGTTCTCTCAGATAACACACCGACATTGGAAAACCTTGATATTAGGTTTCACGCAAGGTTGTATGACGGCCACTTTTCAGTCGTCATATTCAAGATATATCGGAAATATTATTTCTTCTGAACTTTGTATTCAAGAATATGACCTGTCGCGACAGAAAATATGACTATAGTTGAACATCGACGAAGAAGAACGTGTCTTCCAAAGTTTGAGGAGTTTCAGAATACATGGATGAAGAATTTTATACATATGATCTTTGAATGTGGACTTACCTGAACTGGTCAAGTTGGTCAGTGTGGCATTTAGAGCCAGTGCAATGGCCCAGGTACAGTCATAACTCAGAGAAGCTTTGATGTCTCCGAAATATCTTTCCCCGTTAGTTTTGTTTGTGTAAGCTTCCAGGAATTCTGTAGGGCTATATCCGGCTATACCTCTTTCCTCTCGGGGATTCAGGTAAATTGTTCTGATTGCAAAATGTCCCTCAATTGCTTCAGTGAGCTGAATTATGGTACAGTCGACCTCGTTTTTTATCTTGCTGTCGTTTAATTTCAACCACCAAGATTCCTCCAACCAACCAGTTATGAACCAGACGACTTTCGCACCGTATAGCTTCTGTTTATACGCCTATAGAAACAACATTAGAACAGGTCAGTTGACCCAAAAGCTTCAAGTGTGAACACAATCCCCAATTTTAATATAACATAATCTGGACATCGATGGGAGCGCCATCTGCGACATTCAGTAGCCATTCGTCGTTCACAAATAATTTTGGCATAGCTTATCTGCAGTTCGACATTCATAAGGCAGCATACCATAATTATCAAATATCTTCCTAATTCTGTCCGGACAATTATTTAAACGTATATGGAATATATATATATATCTAAAGTGAAATCCGACAATCCAAAATGGGGCAAGGGTTTTCATATTTTTTTTTATGATTTAAAGTTTTAGAGGTATATCCAAAGGTTCCGATGAATCTCCGTCATGATTTTTCATCGGTTGCTCAAGCGAACGTGACGGATCTTTGGAAGTATTGCTGATGGTATCACGCTTCATCTACTTGACTACCCGCTGTAACATCTCAGATGCTATAGATATTGAGTTCAAATAGATAAAACATGTATATACCGGTAAAGCCGATCAGACTGTTCATACAAATATACAAAAGATGCAGCAAATCCTGATCCAAAATTCCAGGTATGATTTTGAGGCATCGATCGATCCTCGTTACCAAGAGTAAGCATACTTTGTAATCTGAGCATTATCGTCAACAACATATGCGGACCATTAGAGAGAAAATGAGCCATGTTTTCATTCCCAAGTCGAGTAGCGTTACCAACGAGTGTATGCCTATCGGCGTCATCTTAATATCCAGGAATACAAGACATGTAGTTTTGTAGAGTATGTAATTTGTTGGATGCCGACAGGATCTTATGAAATATTCGGATAGAAGAAATGTGTGTGGATAGCTAGACATTTCAGCCTGAATACATACGATTGTCGCCGTCTTTGATGAAGAATAGAAAACGATGAGAGAACCATGGTTCTGCCAAGAAATTACGAGTATTCCAATTAAAATATCACCAAATTTGTGACTGTCCTATATATCATGTATATATTGTCATAACGTTAGAAACCTACTTTGTTCAACAGAACACTTATATATTGATGTATCCACTAGACCGACTGATAATTACCACATAATACACGAGCAGCGCCACCCAGAATAATGACAAACCCATTAACAACCTTATGCCTTTGTCATTATTCGGAGTTAAACTACTCGTGTATTCGATGATTTTGTATATATCTGGAACGAATAAATTGAGCATAAGCACGGAAAAGCGTTTCACACAGACACGAAATAAATTGTGTTACAATGCCAGGCTTTTAAATAACAGCATATGAAATGCATCCCATATTGCGTCTGACTCAAAGATAGTACCAATCGCATTTTCAAAATCCCTTTGTGGAATTAGTGCAACGCAGAATACTTTCAGTGAAGACGAAATTGTCGCATGTAGAGTTTGGTCACAAACAACACCGAGTCGGAATATTATATAGTACCCTTCATACAGTTATGATAGGAACACCAATGTAAAGTACTGTAAACCTTGTCCTATATCAGTATGTTGTAACGTTGAAAAGCATTTTCACAATTATGCTGGTTAACCAGGTGACAACTCTTGTATGTCATTCCAGGAATTTTCATTCCGCCAACAAAAATATCAACAGCTTGAGGGGAGCTATTCTGCGTTATACATTTGTATGCTCTTTCGTAGTGGAACAGAAATTTGATAATCCACTGGACTAGTTTATCAAGATAATTTACAAGCCTATTTTACTAATTATCAGGTCAACACAATCAATATGGAATTGCGCGTCCAGTGTTTGTATTCGATGTACATGTATATACCCATGAGGATACGGGACGATGTACGGTATGGATTTAGTCTGATGGTATCACAGATAATTTCCGGACTCCTAGCTTAAGCAAGCGAAGTCCGGAACAATATTAAATAGAAATTCTCCAGTAGCAGTGCTTGTAAAATACATGAACCAAGTATGATATATTCCGAAGGACAGCTATATTAATGGGAATCTTGGCATATGTGCACACTTCTCAGTCAATTATTATAAACATTCGCCAGATATCGTCCATTACGTGTTTTATATATCATACTCTTATTTGATTATATATGATAATACTAAGTCAGCAATGATCATTTTATAATAACATAGACATTCTCTCTACTGATAGAATCAAATCGCGACTGAGATTTACCTGGGCCTGTTTTCCCCGGTTTATGAGTACAGTGGAAGATAACCTTATTTCTCGGGGTCGTTTGCATGTAGATGTGGAGAACCAATTTAGATGTCAATAGCCGACCTGTCTGAAACTTGTTATGACAGATAACATCGCACACACCGAGATCAGGTCGATGTTCATTTCTCGCACATAGATTCAAATTGTCAATTTCATAGAGCTATGATTATGAATTCTCGCTTGACGAGCTCGCGAGAAATAGAGCTTTTATGTACTTCTGATTAACTTAAGTTTCATACTGGTATTAGGCATTAAAGAAATTTGAGTGCATATCTAGTAATATGTAAAAAGGGCACTTGCGAAGGACTAGAAATATGCAAAGAGATTGACAGTGACACACATCAAGAATAAAACTGTCAACTCATTTATGTCTTCTTCTGTGTCCCTGCCCAGTATTGGATTAACCAATCCTTGTAGAACAACGTGGATGACATCACATTCATTTAAAAAAAAAAATAATTGTCAGTGATTAGGATAGTATAGAACAAGTAGTATATAGCATGCATCTAAAGTAATATTTCCCCCGGATGTAGAGGTCATAGAGGTCAATTTGTGTGTTTTGACGTCACAATTGAGGGGGTGCGCATGCGTGATGAGGGGGCGTGGCCTGTGTGGTGGGAGGTGGGACAAGATGGCGGCCCGTTTTTGTGTCGTGTGGGAGGTGGGACAAGATGGCGGCCCGTTTTTGTGTCGTGTGGGAGGTGGGACAAGATGGCGGCCCGTTTTTATGTCGTGTGGGAGGTGGGACAAGATGGCGGCCCGTTTTTGTGTCGTGTGGGAGGTGGGACAAGATGGCGGCTAGTTTTTGTGTCGTGATCTCTATCCAGACAGCTGAGGTGACATATTGATTGCTGAATGTGACGCTAAACCTAATAATTCTCTCTCTCTCTCTCACCAAAGGTCAATGAGTGCATAGTTCCGGCAGAAAAAAAAAAGTTCCGGCAAAAAAAAAAAAATGTATTCATGCGCGGTGATGCGGTTTGGCCGTGGTTTTGGCGGTGATTCGGTAGTAGTCCCTAGATAGTAGAAAAAGTAGTCCCTAGATAAAATGGTCCGATTGGGTCGAGTGAGGTATCAAAGTGAAGCTTATGTGAAGGGGCATCTAATGGGCTGGGTGTGGGGTTGAACTATCGGCCTTCTGCGCATGCGCGGTGGCCGAAGGGTATGAAAATAGCCGTGTTGGAGCTAGGGAAGCCCCTAAGGGTCCGATGGGGTCGAGTGAGGTATCAAAGTGAAGCTTATGTGAAGGGGCATCTAATGGGCTGGGTGTGGGTTGAACTATCGGCATTCTGCGCATGCGCGGTGGCCGAAGGGTATGGAAATAGACGTTTTGGAGCTAGGGGAGCCCCTAATGGACCAATGGGGTCGAGTGAGGTATCGATGTGAAGCATTCGTGAAGGGGCATCTGATGGGCTGGATGTGGGGTTGAACTATCGGCATTCTGCGCATGCGCGGTGGCCCAAGGGTATGGAAATAGACGTTTTGGAGCTAGGGGAGCCCCTAATGGACCAATGGGGTCGAGTGAGGTATCGATGTGAAGCGTTCGTGAAGGGGCATCTGATGGGCTGGGTGTGGGGTTGAACTATCGGCATTCTGCGCATTCGCGGTGGCCCAAGGGTATGGAAATAGACGTTTTGGAGCTAGGGGAGTCCCTAATGGACCAATGGGGTCGAGTAA
Source organism: Hanleya hanleyi (assembly GCA_036873755.1). Lineage (NCBI taxonomy): Eukaryota > Metazoa > Mollusca > Polyplacophora > Lepidopleurida > Hanleyidae > Hanleya > Hanleya hanleyi. The sequence continues at coordinate 8,448 of JAVTVY010043293.1, read as the reverse complement.
GGTATCAAAGTGAAGCATTCGTGAAGGGGCATCTGATGGACTGGGTGTGGGGTTGAAATATCGGCATTCTGCGCATGCGCGGTGGCCGGAGGGTATGAAATAGCCTTTTTGGAGCTAGGGGAGCCCCTAGTGGACCGATGGGGTCGAGTGAGGTATCAAAGTGAAGCATTCATGAAGGGGCATCTGATGGACTGGGTGTGGGGTTGAAATATCGGCATTCTGCGCATGCGCGGTGGCATGTAGCGAAAGTGGCCATTTTCGGGCAGTACATGAAGGTATTTGGGTCGAGATGGGCTATTCACGGTTCGAATGCGTCCTGGAAGGTGTCATCTTGCAGTTCTCGGGGTGTACATTCCGATTTGAGGGATGTTCGCGTCATCTGTGACGTCATCGGTGACGTCATCGGTACGAGTAGTAGCGAAAGTGGCCATTTTCGGGCAGTACATGAAGGTATTTGGTGTCGAGATGGGCTATTCACGGTTCGAATGCGTCCTGAAAGGTGTCATCTTGTAGTTCTCGGGGTGTACATTCCGATTTGAGGGATGTCCGCGTCATCTCTGACGTCATTGATGACGTCATCGGTACGAGTAGTAGCGAAAGTGGACATTTTGTGGGTGCGTGGGGGTGAGTTTGGTGTAGAGATGGACCATCCTTAGTCCGAATACGTCGTGTGAGGTGTCATTTTGTAGCTCTCGGGGTGTACAATCCGAATTGAGGCATGTCCTTCCGATTTGAGGGATGTCCGCGTCATCTGTGACGTCATTGATGACGTCATCGGTACGAGTAGTAGCGAAAGTGGACATTTTGTGGGTGCGTGGGGGTGAGTTTGGTGTAGAGATGGACCGTCCTTAGTCCGAATGCGTCGTGTGAGGTGTCATTTTGTAGCTCTCGGGGTGTACATTCCCAATTGAGGCATGTCCGAAGCATCTGTGACGTCATCGATGACGTCATCAGTAGGAGTATTAGCGAAAGTGAGCCTTTTGGGGTAGTGCAGGAAGGTATTTGGTGTAGAGATGGACCATCCGCGTTGCGAATGCGTCGTGTGGGGTATCATGTTGTAGCTCTCGGAGTATAGACCCTGATTTCAGGGATATTTATAGCATCTGTGACGTCATTGGTGACGTCATTGGTACAAGTTGTAGCGAAAGTGGGCATTTTTTAGCAGTGAAGGATGTTATTTGGCCTTTTGGGGCAGTGCAGGAAGGTATTTGGTGTAGAGATGGACCATCCGCGTTTGCGAATGCGTCATGGGATGTGTCATGTTATAGCTCTCGGAGTATACACCCCGATTTCAGGGATATTTACAGCATCTGTGACGTCATCGATGACGTCATTAGTACAAGTTGTAGCGAAAGTGGGCCTTTTGAAGGTGTTTGGGGTAGAGATGGACCGCTATGGATCCGAATGGGTCGTGGAGGGTGTCAAAGTGAAGCTTGTGTGGGGTAGAGCCAGAATGGCGTGTTTTTGAATGCAAGTCGCGTCAATCTGCGCAGGCGCAGTTGGTTGTAGTAAGTAAAGTGGCCATTTTCGGGCAGTACATGAAGGTATTTGGGATCGAGATGGGCTATTCACGGTTCGAATGCGTCCTGGAAGGTGTCATCTTTTGGTTCTCGGGGTGTACATTCCTATTTGGGGGATGTTCGCGTCATCTGTGACGTCATCGGTGACGTCATCGGTACGAGTAGTAGCGAAAGTGGACATTTTCGGGCAGTACATGAAGGTATTTGGGATCGAGATGGACTATTCACGGTTCGAATGCGTCCTGGAAGGTGTCATCTTGTAGTTCTCGGGGTGTACATTCCGATTTGGGGATGTTCGCGTCATCTGTGACGTCATCGGTGACGTCATCGGGACGAGTAGTAGCGAAAGTGGACATTTTCGGGCAGTACATGAAGGTATTTGGGATCGAGATGGGCTATTCACGGTTCGAATGCGTCCTGGAAGGTGTCATCTTGTAGTTCTCGGGGTGTACATTCCGATTTGAGGGATGTTCGCGTCATCTGTGACGTCATCGGTGACGTCATCGGTACGAGTAGTAGCGAAAGTGGACATTTTCGGGCAGTACATGAAGGTATTTGGGGTCGAGATGGGCTATTCACGGTTCGAATGCGTCCTGGAAGGTGTCATCTTGTAGTTCTCGGTGTGTACATTCCGATTTGAGGGATGTCCGCGTCATCTGTGACGTCATTGATGACGTCATTGATGACGTCATCGGTACGAGTAGTAGCGAAAGTGGACATTTTGTGGGTGCGTGGGGTGAGTTTGGTGTAGAGATGGACCATCCTTAGTCCGAATGCGTCGTGTGAGGTGTCATTTTGTAGCTCTCGGGGTGTACAACCCGAATTGAGGCATGTCCGAAGCATCTGTGACGTCATCGATGACGTCATCAGTAGGAGTATTAGCGAAAGTGAGCCTTTTGGGGCAGTGCAGGAAGGTATTTGGTGTAGAGATGGACCATTCGCGTTGCGAATGCGTCGTGTGGGGTGTCATGTTGTAGCTCTCGGAGTATAGACCCCGATTTCAGGGATATTTACAGCATCTGTGACGTCATTGGTGACGTCATTAGTACAAGTTGTAGCGAAAGTGGGCATTTTTTAGCAGTGAAGGATGTTATTTGGCTTTTGGGGCAGTGCAGGAAGGTATTTGGTGTAGAGATGGACCATCCGCGTTGCGAATGCGTCATGGGATGTGTCATGTTGTAGCTCTCGGAGTATACACCCCGATTTCAGGGATATTTACAGCATCTGTGACGTCATCGATGACGTCATTAGTACAAGTTGTAGCGAAAGTGGGCCTTTTGGGGCAGTGCAGGAAGGTATTTGGTGTAGAGATGGACCATCCGCGGTCCAAATGGACCGTGTGAGGTGTCATCTTGTAGCAACGCCCACCAACACCATTCTTAATGCTTCAACGCCCTGGTGAAATAGCTCAGAAGCTCTGATATTCCATGGAATTGTCACTAATTCTTCGAAATGCAGTGATGCCCGTCAACGCCCGTCGTTACACCTTAACACTCTAACATAACGCCATGATATAGACCAGAGAGAGAACAACACAACAACAACAAGGATGACACATGAGAGAACAACAACAACAAGAAGTTTTTTTCATATAGTTTATTTTCCCCAATGTTACATCATACCCACGCTGGGGGAGCCGCGTTGGGTATATTTACAATTCAAGAAGATTCTTATCCAATCAGAGGCCACCATTTGCATGTTTCATATTCGTTCCTGTCCGTTAGATGTATTCTTGTCCAATCAGAAGTCTCCATTTCAGAAAGTGCCATCTGAACCGTTTATTCTAATCATCGTCGGCAGGCCAGGATACCGTTGAGGCAACATATCCTCAGATAGTTGTTTGCGCATTCTGAGTATCTATCAGTGCATGGGTGAATACTTTCATCCGATGGAGGTGGTGGTCAGTTTAACCACGAAGAACGCAACATTGGTCATTATCTCCACTATCCACTTGGTGTTACAATTCAAGAAGACTTGTCCAATCAGAGGCCACCATTTGCATCTGTCATATTCGTTCCTGTCCGTTAGATGTATTCTTGTCCAATCAGAAGTCTTCATTTCAGAAAGTTCCATCTTCGGCCATGTTCGCTTTGAACCGTTTATTCTAATCATCATCGGGCAGCCCAGGATACCGTTGAGGCAACATATCCTCAGATAGTTGCTTGTGCATTCTGAGTATCTATCAGTGCCTGGGTGAATACATTCACCCGATGGGTTGGTCGGTCAGCTTGGTCACGAAGAACGTAACATTGGTCACACTGTCCACTGTCCACTTGGTGTTGGGGCGTTGCAACCGGGCCCATTCCAAGGGATCCACGGTGTTCAGTTTCTCCAGCATCGTCTCTAGCGACACTCGGTTAATGATGGTAAACGGTTGGTCAAATACCTGGATGTTACTGCTCGGGTAAAAGTATCGGACTTGGACTGTCTCTTTATGCTGCAGCACATAACCAAACGCCAGATTCAATTTGAAGGCCGTAGTTTGATCTTTGAAGATGGCTTCTACGTAGCTACGTAGACGGGCGAGGTCGGTCAGTCGGAAATTGTAGATATCTTGAATAGGGCGATGACGGTGGAAACAGTGCCGTATCATGGACCAATGGCGCCGATAGATGTCACTCACTGGATGGGCGCCCTGTAAGAGATCGCTAGGAACATTTATGGGCTCGTCCAGAAAATGTTCGATGTTGTCAGGCGTATGACTCGAAACCGTAACGGTGGGGTCCGGCTGGATATCCAGGCTCTGAACTGTGGGTATAGACGGGCTCTCCTTCATCGCATCACCAGTGGCATTCGTCTCCTCGGGCTCATCTTCACTAGGTCTGACCTTCCGCGGCTCCTCCTCAGTAGGAAGTTGTCGCCCAAACCGTAGAGACGGGGCATGCATCAAACGTTGGTGCTGTCTAAACCGACTGGGTCGTTTGAAGAGTCGACCACAATCATTACATAGTACCGTCGCATCCGCGTGGAGTACCCTCTCATGACGCAGTAAATGATCCTTCCGATTGAATGACCGTGCGCAGATTATACAAGTATACCGGGCATCGTTGTGGATGGAGGCCTCGTGGCGTCGTAACTTATCTAGACGAGTAAACAGCTTCTGGCAAGTTGTGCAAGTGAACATCTTGGTGGTTGACAGAGTGTCTGATGAAACGTCCAGGCCGCTTCCCTTTTATAGCACGCTAGCTGGTGATCTATTTTTAGCACACTCAGTTCAACTATCCCCAAGTCGAGGGCCGAGCCGTGACATCTTCGGTAACATCCGTGTCTCTTCGGTCACCTCCGTACCGTCAACGATCAACATGTAGACATATAGAGTATGTACGGCATGTTATGGTATTCATCAGTGCATGAGTGACGCATTCAGCCGATGGGAGTGGTCGGTCAGCTTGGTAACGAAAAACGTAACATTGGTCACACTCTCCACTGTCCACTTGGTGTTGGGGCGTTGTTGTTGGGCCCATTCCAAGGGATCCACGGTGTCCAGTTTCTCCAGCATCGTCTCTAGCGACACTCGGTTAATGATGGTAAACGGTTGGTCAAATACCCGGATGTTACTGCTCGGGTAAAAATATCGGACTTGGACTGTCTCTTTATGCTGCAGCACATAACCAAACGCCAGATTCAATTTGAAGGCCGTAGTTTGATCTTTGAAGATGGCTTCTACGTAGCTACGTAGACGGGCGAGGTCGGTCAGTCGGAAATTGTAGATATCTTGAATAGGGCTATGACGGTAGAAACAGTGCCGGATCATGGGCCAATGGCGCCGATAAATGTCACTCACTGGATGGTCTTCGTGTAACAGATCGCTGGGAACATTTATGGCTTCGTCCACGAAGTGTACTTTGCCCTCCACGTCGTACAAAATCTGGCCCAAGGTCTTGTCGTCGAAATTTGACTGTTGAATTAGGGCGACATCATCATCATCGGCCCTCGTGCGATGGGTGGGAGTTCCTCCTGTTTCGATATTGATGCCTACAGGCTCTTCTATCTGCAAACGTGGCTGCGGAACAGCGTGTCGTGTGCGTTGGTGTCGCAGCAACTGACTGGTCATTTTGAAAAGCCGACCACATTCTTCGCATGGACGCTTGGGTACTTCATGGCGTGCACGTGTGTGGCGCTGTAAATGATCCGGGCGTTGAAACGACAGTGTACATATCGTACAGCTATACCGGGCGGTTCCTTCGTGCTTGGTAGCCTCATGGCGGCGCAAGTCGTGCAGACGAGTGCATGATTTCGAGCACGTAGTACAAGTGAACATCTTGGTGGTTGACAGAGTGTCTGATGAAACGGCCAGACCGGTGGAAACCTTTGCGCGCCGGGGTCAAAGGTCAGTTCCGGTCACCTTTAGCGACGTACACCAAACAGAAGCGAGTATTTAAAATCCGTCACAGAGCTCTCGTCCAATCAGAAGCGAGGATTTTGACCCGGTGCATTATGGGACATATCCAAGATGGCGGTTCCAAAATGGCGGCTCCAAAATGGCGGCGTATGAGAGCTTCTTTACAGGGACCTGATAGAAGTCCGGAATGGTGGAACATTCGTAAACATTCGGGCACTTTTACATCCGGGGACTTTTACATCCGAAGAGACACGGAAGTGCCCGAACATGATATCAGCTAGCGTGCTATAAAAGGGAAGCGGTCTGGCCGTTTCATCAGACACTCTGTCAACCACCAAGATGTTCACTTGTACTACGTGCCTGAAATCATTCACTCGTCTGCATGACTTGCGCCGCCATGAGGCTACCAAGCACGAAGGAACCGCCCGGTATAACTGTACGATATGTACGCTGTCGTTTCAGCGCCCGGATCATTTACAGCGCCACACACGTGCACGCCATGAAGTACCCAAGCGTCCATGCGAAGAATGTGGTCGGCTTTTTTTACTGACCAGTCAGTTGCTGCGACACCAACGCACACGACACCCTGTTCCGCAGCCACGTTTGCAGATAGAAGAGCCCGTAGGCATCAATATCGAAACAGGGGGAACTCCCACCCATCGCACGAGGGCCGATAATGATGTCGCCCTAATTCAACAGTCAAATTCCGACGACAAGACCTTGGGCCAGATTTTGTACGACGTGGAGGGCAAAGTACACTTCGTGGACGAAGCCATAAATGTTCCCAGCGATCTGTTACACGAAGACCATCCAGTGAGTGACATTTATCGGCGCCATTGGCCCATGATCCGGCACTGTTTCTACTGTCATCGCCCTATTCAAGATATCTACAATTTCCGACTGACCGACCTCGCCCGTCTACGTAGCTACGTAGAAGCCATCTTCAAAGATCAAACTACGGCCTTCAAATTGAATCTGGCGTTTGGTTATGTGCTGCAGCATAAAGAGACAGTCCAAAAAGTCCGATATTTTTACCCGAGCAGTAACATCCCGGTATTTGACCAACCGTTTACCATCATTAACCGAGTGTCGCTAGAGACGATGCTGGAGAAACTGGACACCGTGGATCCCTTGGAATGGGCCCAACAACAACGCCCCAACACCAAGTGGACAGTGGAGAGTGTGACCAATGTTACGTTTTCCGTTACCAAGCTGACCGACCACTCCCATCGGCTGAATGCGTCACTCATGCACTGATGAATACCATAACATGCCGTACATACTCTATATGTCTACATGTTGATCGTTGACGGTACGGAGGTGACCGAAGAGACACGGATGTTACCGAAGATGTACCGGGATAGTTGAACTGAGTGTGCTAAAAATAGATCACCAGCTAGCGTGCTATAAAAGGGAAGCGGCCTGGACGTTTCATCAGACACTCTGTCAACCACCAAGATGTTCACTTGCACAACTTGCCAGAAGATGTTTACTCGTCTAGATAAGTTACGACGCCACGAGGCCTCCATCCACAACGATGCACGGTATACTTGTATCATCTGCGCACGGTCATTCAATCGGGAGGATCATTTACTGCGTCATGAGAGGGTACTCCACGCGGGTGCGACGGTACTATGTAATGATTGTGGTCGACTCTTCAAACGACCCAGTCGGTTTAGACATCACCAACGTTTGATGCATGCCCCGTCTCTACGGTTTGGGCGACAACTTTCCACTAAAGAGGGGCCGCGGAAGGTCAGACCCAGTGAAGATGAACCCGGAGAGACGAACGCCACTGGTGATGCGATGACGAAGAGCCTGCCTATACCACGGTCCAGGAGGGCCTGGATATCCAGCCGGACCCCACCGTTACGGTTTCGAGTCATACGCCTGACAACATCGAACATTTTCTGGACGAGCCCATAAATGTTCCTAGCGATCTCATACAGGGCGCCCATCCAGTGAGTGACATCTATCGGCGCCATTGGTCCATGATACGGCACTGTTTCCACCGTCATCGCCCTATTCAAGATATCTACAATTTCCGACTGACCGACCTCGCCCGTCTACGTAGCTGCGTAGAAGCCATCTTCAAAGATCAAACTACGGCCTTCAAATTGAATCTGGCGTTTGGTTATGTGCTGCAGCATAAAGAGACAGTCCAAGTCCGATACTTTTACCGGAGCAGTAACATCCAGGTATTTGACCAACCGTTTACCATCATTAACCGAGTGTCGCTAGAGACGATGCTGGAGAAACTGAACACCGTGGATCCCTTGGAATGGGCCCGGTTGCAACGCCCCAACACCAAGTGGACAGTGGACAGTGTGACCAATGTTACGTTCTTCGTGACCAAGCTGACCGACCAGCCCATCGGGTGAATGTATTCACCCAGGCACTGATAGATACCAGAATGCAACAAGCAAATCCATCTGAGGATATGTTGCCTCAACGGTATCCTCTGGGCTGCCCGATGATGATTAGAATAAACGGTTCAAAGCGAACAATGGCCGAAGATGGAACTTTCTGAAATGAAGACTTGATTGACAAGAATATCTAACGGACAGGAACGAATATGACAGATGC
>JAVTVY010043292.1:0-20721 GCA_036873755.1 Hanleya hanleyi | reverse complement strand
ATTTAATGGATAATAACTTCTTTATTTGCTACAAAGCATGGTCCTGATAGCAAATCATTCTGTTCTTTAAACACTTACGCATATAAAACATGTGATAGTAAATTTGTTATCATTGTAAATATTATTTCTTACATGCACGTTCAACATACAGGTAACATTTCACCTGTCAAATTAATATATTTGGCAGAGAGGTAAACTATTTCACTAACGAGATTTTTCTAGGTAAAAACTTCAGAAGGATAACCTGTAAAGGGAACCTGTTTTATTTTGATGATCTGACCCATAAATAAACAGTGAGCTACAATTTCACCAATTGCCATAGCAACAGTACTACTGATGCTAATATCTGTGGTTTACCTGCTCGTTTACAAGAAATTTATCAGTTTTATTTTGTTCTGATCTGTTAATGAAGTGGCAACCGTGAAAAATAACCTTCGTGGTTTACTTGCTGGTTTACAGGAATTTTACCTGGTCAGACAGGTAGCACAAATATTTACCCAAGCACCACAACATATAGTATGCCCACAGGAGGGGTCAGTCTAACTGTTGTCAAATGCCAGGTAAGGGGAAGTAACTTGTGGAACCTTTGTCCTCCAAATGAGACTTGTTTCAATAAAGATATCTCTGTATCTTCTGAGCTAGGCCCAATATGTAGAGCAAATATTTACTGAAGCACAGGTTTTGAGATTAGCAGAGAACAGGACCCTTTAATACCATCAAAGCCCCTGTACAGAAGAGAATTCACCAGTAGAGTGTTAAAGCCACAACTGTGTGCTGCTTCTACAGAAGAGTACTGATTATTTCAATGCTTCAGTTATTCTGTCAAACAAGGAACACTTTTATACACCTACAAATTTCACAGAACTACAGGTGTATTTGGAACAAGAGCCCAAGGGGCTTCAATATACGCCCGTTTATCTGAAATTTCATTGGTCCAAATTTCAAAGTTGTTTAATAGCCTTGATTCCAACTGGTAGCTAGCAATCCAGAGAACGGTCTACAATTTTGTGCTTCTGAGAATGTAACATACATCACATCTTTTACTGAATGATAAACTAAAATGAGCTTAACTCTTCGTAACTAGTTGACCTTGAAGCTTGAGCTGAGAGCTCACATATCCAGCCCTCGTAATTAGCGACGGCATTCAGCAAAAGCCGTCGTAATTGCCGACATCTCTATTTTTGGTCGGCAATATTTTTGCCGTCGCGTGTTGTTGTTGTTGTTCTAGTTTTGATAAACCTCGAACCGTCGAGCATATATTCTCCGTCACTGGGATGTTTCCTGAACACAATTTCGCTAGGAGACTTCAAGAGATTTCACGAGATCATTATATTGAATCCCTTATACGCGGATGTTTTCGGCAAATGTATCCACAACCTAATGTTCTAAGCGGTAAACTCGCAGCCGACCCGAATGCGTGAAGAATATCACTACACGGCGTGCTTTCCGTAAAATGGCTGACAGTTACACCGTGATTATCATAGTTAAAGTTACACTGTTTTTATTCGCAATGGTGTAGGTGACAACAGTTCAAAAGTGGGGACTTTCCAGCATAAAAGCAGAAGTAGCAGAGGACAGTGTAACTGTGACAAAAATTTACTGTTCTACTTGTCGAGATTTCTACTCGGGCAACAATCGTCCGAACCAACATGGTTGTACGTCAAATTTGACCGACAAATGGATTTTTGGCACTGATGTTATAAAAAAGTGTAACGCCGCCGATCACGTAAGCAAATCATCTGCCAACAAAAGATCTGTTGCTGCTAGTGCTGGACAGGGCGAGCCTCGTCAAACTAAATAATGTTTTAAAATGTTCATTCTTTAAGTAAATATAATAAAACAAGACATGTCAAACATGAATAACTTTGAATGTTTATTTTTTTCTGTATATACAATAAATGGACAATAAATGCTGTTCAGTGGACACCATAGGCATGTGTTCAATGGCCAACTGGAACTTGTATTAACACCACTCGCAGAGGTAACTGTTCAAATGCATCAAAAAGAATTCACAAATTTACAGCCGTGTGTTAAAAAGTACAATAAAACTCAATTTTTCAACTTTTTAGTCGTGTAGTAGATATAAAACTCAATTTTTTATTATTTTAGTAGTACACTCCAAACAATCTTTTATTTGATTGCTTTTTCATCGCAGAGAAAAATACAAATGTTAAAAATGGCATAATAATAAACATGAATGTCCATTTTGTTATGCATGTACTTCAGAGTGAGCTATGGAGGTTCACACAAATAAACTACTGTTAATTTCAAATATTTTTTATTCACGAAAGATCATCAATTTCAATCAGATGCATTGAATCAGATTGTGTCGACTTTAGGGCCCGGGTGATACCTTTGTATGTAGAAGTGAAATTTATCTTCAACTGTGAAGTTTAACTTCAACTGTGATCCAGCACTGTGAAAAAAAAAACACAACAAAACAATTGTTATATTACTAGGGAGGTGATGCTAATCATTCAGATTTTGCAGAAACTACATATCAATGCCATCTCAAATTTACACCACCGATGAAATACTAACAAAAAGCATTTTTTCTGCCAGTGTTGACCAGTATGACCCGGTATTACCATCTCTCTAGCATTTTTACGAAATGAATGGGGCTACAACATGCACTTTCAGAATGCAGGCGGCCATGTTTGGAATATGATATGTGGTACAGACAATAGGCCTAAAATGATCTTTATTTGGGGATAAAAATTGACATAGAGTGCAAGGTGGTTTCCCTCTACGCAACTGCTATCCATACAATTCCTTCTGCGTTCATTCGTATATTTAATTGATTGTAATTCTTCGGGACCGTAACTCGTCGGTGTGTACCTTCCTTTCGTCGAAGTGTCAAACGATTGTCACGTTGCCTTGGTAGGGTCAAGGTTGTTTATTAGCCAATCACGGCGCTACAGAGGGCGCTGGTCGGGAGCCCGCGAAAGAGTGAGCTACTTCACACTAATCCTGGTTTCCGAATGCAACAAGGGAGACAACTATTTATTGACGCAGTATCTCTGTCGAAGGAAAATGGCTGCCAATCGCTGTCGAAAGATGTTAAATAAAAATGGAAAGGTAACGATCGAATCTTTTACCCCAAAATTGTTGATGTCTTTCGTTATGATTCCAACAACGATCCTGGTTTACGTAAGGTATTCAGACATGATGTCTTTATATCGCCCTGTCTCTGCAATTGACCGCAACGTCGGCCAAAAAAAATTCTTGCCGGCAGACGCAAATTATATATTTCTTCCGACTATTTTTTCACAGAAACTCAATTTTTTTTTCACAGAAACTCAATTTTTTTTTCACAGAAACTCAATTTTTTAGCGCGCCTTCGGCGCGCAAACTATCAACCCCAGAAAATACTCAATTTCCGAGAAAAAAACTCAATTTAAAAAATTCCAAAAACTCAATTTGTAATCGTTTTTCATCGGGGTTACCCCGATGAAAAACTGTCTGAAAAAACCCCTGTCCTGCAAATGGATTCCTTTCAGGTGAGAGAATTTTTCATGAAGGAAGAAGAAAGTGATGAAGTAAACCTTTGTTCTTTGAACAGGTATGAAGTTCATAAAGGACCTCTCTCTTCGTTAAATTAGTAAATGTATGGTTTTTATTTCACAACAGTTTAACTAAATGTAGCTGTTTCAAACATGTGAGACAACTCCACAAGACAAATACCATATACATGTAGGATAGAGAACTCTGAATATGATCCCCAACCTAACACATATATTCAGCTAAACTTGATTCGGTTTTGGGGAACTGTGACCTTGACCTTTGACAAATTGATCTCAAAATGTATGGATCCTCTTTGCCATGCGAGTACTCAAAGTTTGGTACCAATCCATACCTTGAAACCAGAGAGATCGCATGAACAACAAATCATAATGGATGAATAGAACATCGCATAACACGACCTCGTCTTCAACAGGCAGATGAAAATGTGACTTTTAATGATTTCTTTATTTTGGGGTCAGTAACCTTGACTTTTGGTACACGACACATCATCTTCCCTCAATGTATCAATGGACACCAACAAAATCGTGATTTCCGTGAATTTCATGATTTTGGGGGTCACAATGACCTTGACGTTCGGCCTTGACCTACATTTTGGTATGTGACACATAAGATGCCCCTATGACAAACTGTCTCCCATTAATTTCTCAATGGACACCAAAAAATGATAATTTTTAACAATTTCACAATTTTGGGGTCAGTGACCTTGACTTTTGACCTACATTTTGGTATGCGACACATCGTGTCCCCCTAGTGTCTCTACTGAAACAAACAAAAAATATTTTTAATAATTTCCTGATTTTGGGGTCGCAGTGACCTTTGACCTTGACCTAATTTTTGGTATGCGACACTTCATTCCTCCCTATTAAATCCACTCACAAAAAATTAGTAATTTTTAATGATTTCCTGATTTTTAGGTCACACTGACCCTTGACCTTGATTCTGGGGTCACAGTGACCTTGACTATTGACCTGGATCTAAATTTTGGTACATGACAAATCGGCTCCCCATAATTTCACAATGGAATAAAAAAATCATGATTTTTAACAATTTCATGATTCTGGGGGTCACAGTGACCTTGACCTTTGACCTTGACCTACATTTTTGTATGTGACACATCGTCTCCACCTAGCGTATCCACTCACAAAAAATTGCAACTGTGGATAGAAAACGTTCACAGATATAGACCGGACACAAACACTTCAGTGATTTCCTGTTTTTCAGGCCAGTGACCTTTGACCTCCGATCTCGACCTTCATTTTTGTACGCGACACATCGTCCCACCATAAGGTATCCACTCACCAAAAATTGGAACTGTAGATAGAATATTGTCCCAGATATAGACCGGACACGAGGGACAGACAGACAGACAGACAGACAGACAGACAGAAACCGCCATCACATAATACGTCCGCCTTTTTGGCGGGCGTATAAAAATGGTCACCCTACTCTAACTGGCTCTTTGAAGATTACCATACACATCAGCATGAGAGTGCTTGTAACAACTACATAGTTGGCTGTAAAGATTAGTAAAACATTGAATACTGATTGTAAAAAACTATCATTTAGATAAGAAATATTCAAAAATTTCACACAGAAATTCAATTCCTAAAATGAGATAAATATATTTAATTGTCACAAAACACTTCACTAGATCATCACTTCATGAAAATGGGGAATTCCAACACCAAAATTAAGCGAGAAAAGCAACGGAAGAAATTGGATATTTCAGGTTAACCTCAGCATGCAGAGTACACAAAATTACATGTACTATTGACGCGAAACTTGACGACTCTGATGTACATGAAAACTTGACGATTCCAAAGTATATTTTCACGTTCGGCCTTATTAACATAGCATTCTGTACACATTGGAAATTCCGGGTTAATCTCCATCTCGACATGCCAAGCAGATAGTATCACCACGTACTCCCAATTCCGAGGTATATTTCAATATCTAAAATAGGAGACTGGTTACTATGCCGCCTTATCGTGTGAGATGAGAATCGACATAAAATCAGGGTTCCCGAAAAACATTTTGACAACTAAAGCGCTCCTTGCGGATTACAAGGCATATTTTCACGTTTGACCTTATTAAAATAGCATTCGGTACACATTAGAAATTCTTGGTTAATCTCGACATGCCAAGCAGATAGTATCGCATGTACTCCCAATTCTGAGGTATATTTCAATATCGAAAATCGGAGACTGGTTACTATGCCGCCTTATCATGCGAGATGAGAATCGACATAAAACGAGGGTTCCCGAAAAACATTTTGACAGCTAAAGCACTCCTTGCAGATCTTTCTATTTAAGTTTTGCAGCAGGCTTCGACTGAATTCTGACGTTTTTGTTGTTAACATAAATTCTTCTTTTGAGTCCATGGGCTAGTACGTGCTTTTGATAGAAACTATCATTTTTTTGCAATCATTGATAACTGCATAATGCAAAAAATCTGCTATATTCGTCCTTGTATTTTTGATAATGGTGGTGTAGTAAACATTTTTAAAAACTCAATACGACTTAGTGGAATGGCCGTGAAAGAAAAAAAAAGAACAGAAAAGGATTAACTAGGGTGGTAAAAATTTTGATATCTATGAACTCTTGAACCACATCAGGGCCGTATGTAGCGCCAATTTAGTTCCGTAAAACGTTTGGGCGCCCAAACTCCCAAGGCGCCCAAACTCAACGTTGAAAATATAAAAATGATTGAAAGTTTGGCAAACCTATCTAGTTCGATTCTATAAAAGAGCACATAAATTTGTAATCTTCGGCGGATATTTTATGATGGACTAAGAAAACACCCGATGTTATCCCGATTCAACTGCCCCGGGTATTTTATGCCTTAGCGCACTGCTATCCCGCGTGTAAGTGTTACATTTCCCAGGCGACTTCACAGTCTGCCGTAGTCCCTCACAACATGTGGAAAAAAAGTTTGACAGGTGAAATTTTACGACTGAAAAGATGAAACGTGCTGGAGGGCGACCCTCAACAACTTGTAAATCCCATAATAAGACGGCGAAAACATATATGTCGAAGGACAGGCTATGCAGTGACAATGCAGCTGTGAAAACGGCCGTGAATTCCGCAAGATCTATTGCCTCCTATTTTTCACCAAAGCCAAAGGTTGATGAACAACAACAACAACATAACATAACAGAACTCACTCATTTTTTTCCATATTTTATTTTATTCTCTTGAGTCACACTGTAACACAAAAAGTTCAAAATAATAAGTAAAAGATATTTTCCAACACCCTTAGTTCTGTCAGTTTTTACACTCTAAAAATGCTTCATTTTGCCTTAAAACTCCTAAAATGGCTTCTCGGGGTGGGGCGCTGCCCCAGACCCCGTCGGGGAGCTAAGACGCCCCCCGAACCCCCAGCTCTGGAGTTTGGGATCAGAACCTGACTTTCATTTCTAGAAACTGCCCTGGTATCGGAAGCAAACAATGCAAGAAACTGGTCACGGCAAATAAAACATGAACTCACAAAAAATTCTGAAAAGCACAAAAAGGTCGGATATACATTGTACTTCGTCTTGACATACCTGCGTAGAATCATGTCTTTTTGTAGCATTCCAGATGAAATTGGCAATGTTTTTCAATCATGTTTTTCATATTAAATGAGTTGCTGATGGCCAGTGAGCTCTGACATCAATCTTGGTACCCCACACATCCCCTCCCCCTACATGTAATGATTCCATTTACAAGAATACCATCTTCAATGATAACAGATTTTGTTCTCAAGTTGCCTTCACCTTGATGATCTTTCACTTTCGGCCTAAATAGTTTAGTTGTTTGCCTTAAGCTTGAGGTACTCCTGTACTTTGATAACCATCCTCACCCCTGAACTGGACAATGTTTTCAAACATTTCCCGATTTTGGTGCCATGGTGAAGAGTTTTGACCTTTTAATCCCAATTTTGATACCTGACATATCATCTCCCACTATCGTAATTCCACTCACAATATAATTTTCTCCGATTTCCTTATTTTTTAGCCACAGTGACCTTGACCTCAATTTGGCTGTGCTATACATCATCCTCCCTTCATATATCATAATCCACTCTCAAAAAATGTGATTTTCAAATGATCACCTGAATCAAACTCCCAGATAGACACCCAGAACATTGATCCAGCCCTAACAGGATCACACACTTGAAGTCCGGCACCCACCGCCAGTCATCCAATCAAATGGTGCCATTTACTTGTGGCCAGATTGGCCCAGATCAGATATTTAATTAGCGAGAACTTTTTATTTCAGATCAATCACTGCCTCTGACCACAGCTTTGAAATGGATCGTGCTAATCAAAGAGGACCAGCAACCCGGGAATGTTAGACCAAAATGGCCCAAAACAGCCGCCTACTTTCCATGTAATTTTTACACTTGAAACACAAATGTCAATTATTTTGGCTGCTTACTTCCATGCCTTCCACCTGTTACTTAAAAACTTAGTGACATCCCTGGCAACCCCAATGAAGGTACAGGAATACAAATGAAGCCATGGTATCCCATTGCTGAATAATATGTTTCTCTTCCTCACATCAATTTAATTCAAGGGGTAACTGAACTTGCTTTTTTTTTCATTGGGCCTTGCAAGTGGTTTGTAGGTTCATGTTTAACAAGGCAGCGCTGAGAGACCAATACTGCATGTACTTGACACATGACCTTCCAAAGATGGGAGTATCACACAGTGAGAGCCCAGGAAAAAATCAATAGTAAGTATAATGGCAGACAGCTATCCACTTGAGGTCCTCTCAGAGGGAAATCATCCAGTAATTGAATCCCTTATCAGGTGTGAAATGTAAAGTACATTTTTACATGGGCTGAAGTCTGCGATCTGGACTATCCTGGAGTTATACATGTACACTACTACATGTAAAACATCACTTACATTTACACTCACAGCAAAGATAACATTGCTTTGTTCACCATGCCAATTTCGACAGCGAATTCTTTGAACTACATCTGTCCCAGAATACATTCTTGAAGTCTGGATCATGAAGTGACCATAATTTATCACAGAGCTTCTTGGTGTCCACTACATGTAGGTCAACTCTGGCAGCTAGATTATCTCGATTTTGCAGACAACCATTCATCAAAAAAATCTTTGCCCATAAAAAGTTTTGGAGTTACTGTGAGTTACTTTGGACCACCACCACCAGGCCAGGTAGGGTTAACAGATCAAGCTGTATTTCACAAAGTCAAGATTTCTGTTAATTAGACAAAAAATTCATCTGTAACTACAGTACCAAAAGTTAATCAGATCACTGATTCATTGGTGAGAATACATGTAACCCAAAGAAAGTGTCGGATCCATAGCTTCAACAGTTTACGTTGTATTCCGCTCTCGAGATTGATCACCCTATATCGGAGAAATGGATTCAGAGTTTAAGGGATTGAAAACTGAGACACTTCAATTCACCATGAAAGGAAAAATAGAAGGGAATGCAGGGCTCGAAATTGCCACAAGAACGGCAGCCCATGGCTGGTGAATTTAGAACTTGTCTGGTTGAATATAGTTCTAAAGCTAGCTAAACCAGCCCTACTGGCTGGTTATAATTAAAGAATTTCACCTTTGTATAATGAAATATACCAGCCCGATGGTCTGGTAAAGTTTTACGGTAAATTCATGCCCTGGAATGGGGATGATAAATGAACCTTGAGTGCACATAATACAGAAATCAAATATAGTACAGTTCTGCTTCAAATTTATAGCCACGGACGAAGCCAATTTTGCAATATCCTTCTGCTGTACCGTCCAGATTTCTATTGGAGATATTTATTTATTGAAAACTGGTAGATAACAACCGTACTGTACTATTTCTCATGTAAATCATCTACAGATGCGACAGTTTGATACAGTTAGTCCAATTATACAGTTTGTGAAGCTATTCCACCAAGTTTGACCACAGAGTCACAGCTGACACACACATGTGCAGGGCCAAAATGTGACAAGATCCCTCAGACCACGGGGTCAACTCATGCAGAATACATTCACATTTTTTTTGTGAATGAAAAAATAAATATTGAGACAAGTATAATATACAACTGTATAACATGATCAGAACCACATTTCAATCTCTTAGTGTTTATTTTAAGCAGCAGCCCTAAATCTAGCTGCATGTGCACAGTAAAAATACTTTCATGTAAAAGCGATCATGTACATGTACCGCCAAAAAACTGATCTCTCGAACACAGCTCAGATTTGATTTATAATCAATTATACAGTACCAAATAATTTTCTGGGCCAAAACTGTTATTCTCTCCTGACTGCAAATGACTTTGGGACAGGAATATGCACGCCAGAGTCGACTAGGCAAGGTTTTGAAGCAAGACCTTCCACTGAAAAGGTAATATCCTCCACAAACTTGCAGTGAGATCCTTTGTCACCCATATTTTGGGAGTCCATCACCAAATCATTGTCATCTACTAAGTCTATTCAGGTTGTTCACAAACACTCATTATATTTTTAGAGCTTGTTGAAATGTTCTTTGAGAGGCATTTTAGAAGTCGGAAACTAGTAACCAAAGAAATTATTATGGATAACAAGTTGTTTGTTTATAATAATTGGCTTGGTTATCTGTTGAAATGTCTTGAATCAAACCGATCTTCAGAGGACACATGATGAGCATTTGCCACCATTTACAAGAGACTCCCATCCACAAGCATGACACAGGAGAATGAAACCTGATAGAACTTTAGAAGCCTCATTCAACTTGGCATATTCATAGAAGTAGATCAACATAGGGTTCATACAGTGTGGATTAGTGAGCATGTCCATACAGACTTGCACTGAATTATCCTTCACTCTATACACCAGTAAATTCAATCAAAAGCACATGTCAGAAAACATCAAAGGTAGAACACAAAGCTAGCCATATTGATCAAGATTCAGAGCTGACAAGCAATGGGATAGCAACACATGTATGTTCCACAGATCTTTGCAGGGTTTACCTGCACAACAAATTAATTATCAAAATATGGGAGAGATTTTTAACATTATACATGTACATGTAGCTTTTATGCTTTCTCACCCCCTCCCATCCCCTATCCTTCTTTTCTGTTTTTATTTTTTTTATTTTTGTCATTACTCAGGATATGTATTCATGTAATAAGTACATTCTGTGAAACTTTCAAAGAAATAATGATGCAAGTCTGTTAAAAATCCAGCATCCATAGAAAAATCTTCAATGTCACATGTAGCACCTCTTTGTACCTGTGGTTGTAGGACCCCCAGTGTGAACACCAAGGCACCAGAATGCCAAATCACATCCATGGATAAGCGATTGGCACAATTTAGCACCTTTGATTTAAATCCGGTGACTTCAGTGCAAAGATAAACTGATATGCTAATCAATATAAATGCAGTCATGCAGTCAATAAATATGTAATCACACAAAGCAGTGTACATTGAAAGGGAGACAATTTAAAACTGAACATTGGATGGGATAAAAATTTTTTACAACAAAAAAAAAACAAAACAAAAAAACCCAGCAGCCAGAGCTGAAATCACAGCTATATTTTTTAGCATTGTTGGTCTCGAGATATACATAGATGAGGCAACTGCTACTTCATAGGTGTAGGAACAGAAGGGTCTTTCGGTCTCCCCAGGTTTTGATATCAACTCAGAATGACTGACTGAAAGTTTAGTGCTTGGGGAATATAATTCAACACACACAGTGAGGCACGAGAATTATGTAACCAAGATGCAACCTACAGCGACATCTCATGGCATATTATCTGCAAACTAAATTTAACTAGAATCTGAAGGTTCCTCATCCTATTGCCCAGAAACCAAATTTAGACTTTGCCACCTGGTGTCAACACCTGTAGGTGCAAGTGGGCGAAACAGAATCCAAAATTCGGAAGCGACATCTCATACCATGGTATCGGCATACAAACTTTGATTAGAATCTGAAGAGGGGTCCTCAATTTGCCCACCAAATTTAAGAAGAATCCGATGAGCAGTTGTCAAATTATTGCCCGAAAACAAATTTTAGATTTTTTTTCTCCCACC
This sequence comes from Hanleya hanleyi, assembly GCA_036873755.1. Lineage (NCBI taxonomy): Eukaryota > Metazoa > Mollusca > Polyplacophora > Lepidopleurida > Hanleyidae > Hanleya > Hanleya hanleyi. The sequence goes on along the minus strand of JAVTVY010043292.1, from coordinate 9,179 downwards.
AGATGGCACCACCTGTAGACAGAAGCAGGCAAAATACAATCCCAAGGGACATCTCATGGCATGGTATCTGCAGATTTGAGAAGAATCAGAGGAGGGTCTTCAAGTTATTGCCCGGAAAGCAAATTTAGATTTTGACACCAGGTGGCATCACCTGTAGGCGCAGGTAGGCGAAACGGAATCTCAAGCGACATATGTCATGGTATATTTGTACCAAATTTAAGAAGAATCAGAAGAACGGTTCTCATGTTATTACCTGGAAACAAATTTGGGATTTTACATGTACCCTCAGGTGGCGACACCTGTAGGCGAAACGGAATCCCAAATTCCCAAGCGACATCTCATGCCATGGTATCGGCATACGAACTTTGAGAAGAATCTTAAGAGGGGTCCTCAAGTTATTGCCTACCAAATTTCAGAAGAATCCGATGAAACGTTTTCACAGTATTTTTGTGATTGATGTTTTATAGGCCAGGTACTAATTACATACCACCTGCAATGTCATTATCTTCAGGCATACATTTTAAGCATTCTCCGAAATATCCTGTAAAAACAACAACACTCGCTTCACCAACACCTTAGATAGAATTTACATACAGTACTGCAAAGTGAAGAAACTTCATCAAATATTTCCACAGCAACATGTACAATGGTGAAACTATTTTTTGTTTTCACAATTAGCTGCTGCAATTTATTATTAAGTAATTTTCTTTTCATTTCATTCTCTTTCCCAGAGGTTAAAGACACATCGCTCGCGTTCGGCACGAGACTCGCGCATTTGTCATCTGTCCAAGACACATATTTCGCATTTGGCAGGAGACTCGCGCATTTGTTATCCATCTCATACTCATCATGCTGCTATATCAAAATCTCACACATCTGGGCATTTTCGCAAATTCTAAAATATCCAACCATCATGCAAAATTGCTTGAGTTTAAGGAAGATTCAGAAGGAGTCTGAATTTCAAAACTTTGCTTGAGTTTAACCCTTTCACTGATTGTTTCCCCTGACAATAGTGACCTGCTGACGATCAATTCCCTGAGAACTGGTAAAATTTGTATATGTTGTCTTTGGAATGCTAGGAATTGTATTTGCGTCTGAGATTTGTAGCAAAACACAGGAACCCAGTCTTCACAATGCACACTCCAGTGTTATTTGCTCTAGTTTTATTGCAAAATAAATAAAATAGCATGCAAAAGTAGGTTTTACTGCAAGAGAATGCGCTTCCCCCGGCTTTCTTGACTTGAAAACTTCAAAATTCAACGGAGAAATCGTCTTTTTTTGACCGCATTTGACAGATTGACTCGGCCATTTTCCATGTTTGACCTCTCATTGGAAAGCGTGACCTTTCCCCTTTCTATAAATGACATCACCTTGGACGGATGGCGAAAATAAAACGGAGAATATGATTGGATTGTAATGATATCATTCCATCCTTCCAGCCAGTGTCGCCGGTCTCTTAGCTGTTGGCTGATAGAGGTCACATGGGCAAAATTACGCATACCGATTGGCTCGTCGGCCGGCGGGGGAATCCATCTTGAATGAAATGGATAATTGCTTGACACACGTTGTGCATCAATTAAGACTCGTAAAAATATGGAAATAAACTTCCTCGATCGTCGTTGGCAGTTTTAATCGTCTGGGGAATATTCACCACACTTTAGCAGTCGTGTAAGTTCAAAAATACAGGAGTTAGGAAGAGGTTTTCGATGATTTTTTCCATTTCTGCGGCTTGCTGCCGACAGACCCGTCACACGGTATGTGAGGAAAAATGCATTTTTCGCTCCGATTTTTTCCGTTCAACATCTAATTGTGCTTTATTTCTTTTGCAAACAAACAACTTCGAGAATCAAATCGATCAAGGTTTTGGCTTTCCAGAATTATACAGTGTTTGATAGATTTCTGTTAAAACGGATGCAAAAAAATACAAGTGCTGTACCCATCGTGATGGCGAACAGATTTAAAGCTAACCCGGTCTACCGGGGATGGTCGTACGGGTGGCACTCTCGTTATCCCCGTGTACAGGGAATAATCGGTGAAAAGGTTAAGGAAAAAGGAGTCTGAATTTCAAAACTTTCCTGGACTTGGTTAGAAAGTATTCATTCATACACTCCATGAGGAGTCAAATGTTAATGGCAATAGACGAAAAAGAGAAGCGAAAAATTGTAGGACACCTAAAATTTAGCATTTTTCAGGGTGTGGGTTTGGGCGAGTTGGGTTTAACGTCTCATTCAGCAGTATTTCGACCATATAGGCATAGCGATGATATAAACTATTAATGATATGATTAGCTGGACATCATGATGATGTAGAGAAAATAATCTCACCCCCATGGCAAACAGACATGGTACAAAACTCATGCGGTTCACCCACTTGGGGTCCATATTTCAGGGGCTCATATCTGCCGCAAAAACAGAAATCTCATGCCTTGGCAAAATTATAAGGTGAGAGGTGCTGCTACTGGAACTGTTTCCACAAATCTACAAACAGATGAATCCAGAGCTGTCTGAAGTGTTTAGCCATGTGTTACTATGACCAGTAGATAGAATATACCAGTGGCTCGGTCTGACCCCATACTACAGATCTGTAGTCTCTCTGCACAGCTCAGATAAACAGCTCTTTATGAACATCTCAGAGGTGTTCTCTTCTCACCACTTGAACTCAGATATAACCACAGCAATTAGCATGTTTTCAGTTCAGTGAAAATGGTCAACACAACATCATCTCCAAGCTTTAATGTAGGATTAAACTCTTTCCATTCTCTTACACCTCTTTAGTCTTACGGTAATTTTTTTAATAATTTGATTACGGGAAGTGAAATTTCCCACTTTACAATCTGGGGATCATCAAATTTATTAAAACAGATCATTGACAAAATGGTTCAAAATCATCCATATAACCCATTATTTCAAAGATTTTAGAGACCGATAAAATTTATTAGAACCACAGATTGAATTCTGTCTCCAAAATTGGGAGTTGATGAATTTGAATACGGGGATGGAATTATTAGAGGGATTACTGTAGTCTGTAGTTTCAATCATGCACCCTTAGATTACTGTAGTCTGTAGTTTCAATCATGCACCCTTAGATTACTGTAGTCTGTGCTCTTAACTATGCACCCTTAGATTACTGTAGTCTGTGTAGTTCCAATCATGCACCCTTAGATTACTGTAGTCTGTAGTTTCAATCATGCACCCTTAGATTACTGTAGTCTGTAGTTTCAATCATGCACCCTTAGATTACTGTAGTCTGTAGTTTCAATCATGCACCCTTAGATTACTGTAGTCTGTAGTTTCAATCATGCACCCTTAGATTACTGTAGTCTGTAGTTTCAATCATGCATCCTTAGATTACTGTAGTCTGTAGTTTCAATCATGCACCCTTAGATTACTGTAGTCTGTAGTTTCAATCATGCACCCTTAGATTACTGTAGTCTGTAGTTTCAATCATGCACCCTTAGATTACTGTAGTCTGTAGTTTCAATCATGCACCCTTAGATTACTGTAGTCTGTAGTTTCAATCATGCACCCTTACAAGACAGTCAAATAGAAATGATACAGAAGATCCAAACAGTGCAAATTCCAACCTTCACCCCAACTATAAAAATTTTCTTTCATGACTATTTCAGATCATTTTTAATAACCTCATCTTGCACTTACTTTATTTCTTCTAATTATTCTGATGGCAAACTTATCTTCAGGAATGTGCAGAGAGAAATTCTGCTAACTTTCTACAAATTTTACTACATGTAGCTATAGTTCAGTTCTAGGGGTAAATAACATATCTATGCCATAGTATTTAGTCTCAGTTGACATAAATATGTTAATTAGAAGAAATAGGGTCTGATTCTTGTTCTCAATTTGATCAGGGTATTATTTGAAAGATGCTGGAGGTGATAGTTACATGTACATCAGTGGACAAAGATGGAATTTGAACCATTCATACAGAACAGCATATGAGTGTGAGTGAAAGGTTTTAGTCAAACCATACCCATCCTCGTGAGCCAGTGTATCGATCGATCGGAAGGATCGATACACCAGTCATTCGTTTTTGAGGAGTGTGAGTGTGATCACACTCCATCACACTCCTGAAAATTAGCTCAGGAGTGTGAATAATAGCACTCGCCAATTGTAAGCCTCCCACAGTTGTAACCTGGAGGAGTGTGATATCACACTCCTTAAAATCATTTTTCAAACTTTAGGAGTGTGATTAACAGCACTCCAGCTATTTTCAAAAACGAAAGACTGATACACTGGGTTGGTTTAATAGTTACATGTACCCATACGAGTTCTGGACATAAATAGATGAAGGGGTTTCCTCTACATCAAGCCAATCTGTGGGCGCGCTAATCTAGTTGATAAGGCCAATCTGCTACGTTGTATGAGATGGACAGGTTTGAATTTCATCGTGGCCAAACTGCTTTGATGTCAAGCTGAAATCAACATCGGAAGTCAAAGCAAAATCCACGGGCTTAAGATACTGACATGCTGATTCAAAACAAGCATGGGGGTGAAATGTACGAGATTGTACAATAGAGGCATCGACTCAAGAACTCATACGAATCACCAAAAAGGTCTAGAAAATTTTCCGCGAGGACTTTAGGATTTACCTGGACTTGTGAAGATGAACCACACCATGCTATGACCTATCCCTGGCTGATGGGTTGTTTAGGCCATTAATAATAAAGTCTGTATTTGAGGTAACCCTACCTACCCAAAATATTTACCAATTTTAGTGTAGGTCCCAATTGACTGCCATAAGGATAAGGATTCCAGCAGAAGTGTGCTCCAAATTTTCAGCAATTAATTTTATCATTTACTACTTTCCGAGTTGTTACTTCAATGCATGACTATGGAGTATAACTGATTTTAATTTTCTTTTTTAAACAACTATTTCAAAATAACATACATGTACATATATACATCAAAATAATAAAATAGCAAAAAATTGCCTGCCAACCTACCTACCCAACTATTGTTGAACCTTGTTACCTCAAAACCATTAATATTATGGATGGCCTTATGTTTGTTGCTTTGGTCCCAAGTTTGGCACACCACATTCTACATATATATACTGAATAATCTATAGATCTATGTGAATTGTATGCATTTGTCCGACAGGTCTGAATCAGATTTGTCCAAATCTGACCTGTTGGACTCAAGATACACATGTAATATTGTTATTATGTTAAAGGTACTCCACACCCCATACTTTTTGTTATGCCTAATTTTCGTAAGAAGAGGGTACATATTTAAGAAATAATGTTTTCATAGCCATGCTCAATGGTTATTTTACGCACGGTTAGTGCGAAAGCCCGCGCCCTAAAGTTTATAAACTTTCCCACACTTACCATGCATAAAATAACTATTGAACACACCTACATGTATGAAAACATTATTTCTATTCTATAGCACTACCCAAATTGATTATCAACCCAAATTATGATGAAAAGTTGAAAACATATTTTAAACTTTGACAACCTTACAGGGGTCAAAATTTACACCTGTCTACCTGTCTCTGACAGGTCATTTTTGAAAGAGACAGGTAGAGAAATAAAGTACCTGTTCCTATTGACAGGTAGCTAATAATTTGGTTTTGGTGTTCAAAATATATCTTCAACAAAATTCATTCAAAACACCTGCTAATAAGTGCAAGAAAACAAGATGTTATTAATTTGTTAGTGTCTTGCAACATCTAAATGTGTCATTAATCTCGAGTTACATGTACATGTATATGAGAATTTCAACGATTACATGTTCAGGTAATTCTTAAAGGGGACAGGTAAACTTTTTGGTCACCTGTCTCGTGTGACAGGTAAATTATTTTGAATATTTCGACCCGACCTTTCTCCCCTTTCTTAAAAAAAACTCTCCACTGATGCTCCAGTCTCGGTTGGCATCATGCCAATGTCAGTGGATGAGTTTATGTGGTCTCTCAAATGGGGAGTGATACTGTCAGTTGTGTGGAAATTATGTGGGTATGTCTATTTGTGTCACTTTGTTAATCAATTTCACGATGGGAACAATAGTTATACTTGAGAAAGAAATTTTATCATGTAATTTATTTGTTTTATTTAATTGTTACTTGTATGAAAGCAGGCGTCCCTTTCCTCATCCGACTTGTGAAATGGGATCTCCCAATGAACACCTGCACTTGACGGGTGTTGATTTCACATAACCGTGCTAAAACGTGTAATAATTGCACAGTTAGCTCGATGTTATTGACACAAGTGTTATAGAATTGACATTTTCTGACTGTTCACTGCTTTTGGGAATGGTTGAGGTCTCAATAGAACGAACCCAAATAAAATCCGCCAATATCATGTTTGCCAATGGCAAAGGCCTGGATCTCTCAATCTGTGAAATCCAAGTATCTGATTACGATCGATCGTGATGATTATTTTTGGCAACACTAAATTGTAATGCCAACAACATCCCAAAGCCACAACTGAACACCTTTGCTGAGCCAAGTACATGTACGTCACAAATACGACATTCACAACAATGCTGAATAAAATGTGATCGTCATCAGACTCTAGACGTCACGGGTCAGAGGTTACAGCTACAATATGTTCAACACATCCATTTTGTTGTGTTAAAAATTCCACTTTTATGTCATATTTTGAAGCAAAAATATGAACTTGTTGATCACAACGTCTCTCTGTATGTTTTCATGCAAAGTGTGTAGCAGGTATTTGGCAAAGCATGGCACTGAATGATAAAATCTGGAAAATGACCAGCCAAAATTAATTTGACTGATCAAAATGAAATTAATTTTGCTTACTTCAGACCCGAGTCAACATGCACATATCTGGCACTCTGCTATCAATATTCCTATGAAAGGGTCTATTTCAAAGATTCCCCTGCGAACATAAAAATATCCACGTCCAATCTGAACTGAAGACCTGAATTCATGCCAGGAAATGATAGACGTGGGGCGATGATGTGCAAATATAAAGACGGGGTGTACATAGTTTCTTCCAAGGAAATCTGGAGAAACATGGAGTGAGTTGTCAAAGAGGCATGATGAAGGAGAATTGGCAGAGCAAATTATGAGAACCCAACACATGGAGCTTCAGGAGGCAGACAGACATGAGTGAAGTGACCTTTACAGCAATCAGAACTAGCCATCTATCATGTTGTTAAAACCCAGAACATCTTACAAAGGGGAATTATTGGTCCAGAAAGGAAAAATGTGCCAGACAGAATTCTCCAGATCTCCTCTGGCTGCTCTATTCTGCGCAGAACTATATATACATGTATTTTACGGGTATGGCTGAGGTGAATGCTGGAGCGCATATTTGGGAGCAAGGCTAGTATTTTTAATAGGGGGGGGGGTCCGAGAGGGGGTGATGCCCCCTCTCGGCCATAGGGGATTTTTTTAAATTAACTAGGGAATGGTGCTCTGTCAGCGCAGTTGAGAAGTGAATGTTTCTAGTCCTAAATAAGACAGGAAACATGAAAAGAAACACAAATTTGAAATGAGAATGGTCAAGATAAAACTTCGTAGCAGACGACATAACAATCTCCATTCTCCGATCAAATGGTTTGCTTCCTTCATGCATCGTGGCATATACAGCTCGCCTGACACGAGATTCTGGTATTTCGGTAGCCTACCTCAATACCATCGGCTAACAGCGTTCAGCATGATCACGAGGGGTCATGAATATTTTAAATTGCGACATCTCAAACAATTTACGGCAGAAATTCAGGAAGCGTGGACCAGGGAAAACATGGTGGAGCTACCTGGAAACGTATTTAATGCCGACATATTTTTGCGAGTACCATTAAAGATTACTGACATTTTCGAGTTGGCGCATCTGTTTTTTTGCTTCAATGCCAGGCGGGCGAAATTAGTCCCGGTTGCTTTCACCCAGCGTGGGCAGGGCCCACTGCCCATTCCATTTAATAATAATGCTTCAAACAAATTAAATTCATTAGTTTAACTTGTTAACAATTATGTCAAGCAGTATTAAATACATGTATGCTAAATCACTTATACTTTTTTTTTCTAAAGTCTAAAGGGACTATGGGACAATCAGGATGCACTCTATGGTTCAGAAGGAGTCATCATGATGTCATCATGGGGCAAAGAGTTTCAATATAGTTTCTATCAAGATAGTCATTACAAAATGATGGATATCTACAGACTTTGGGCCATTTTATCAACTTCCTGCTCCGATAAATTTGCTCCCCCCCCCCCACCACTCCTTTTTTTTATTGAAGGAAATTTCTTTCATCCCAAGAGTTAATATTAGAGGAGGGGTATTCATTGTTTCATTTCTCTGGAGTAGCTCACAACATGCAAACAGGAAGCAGGCATGTTTCTGCACTAGCAGCTATCAGTAATAATTAACTTCAGATGGGACAGAAATTTGTTTTGACAAATTATCATCACCATGTGTTTTGTGTCTGCCCCCTGCAAACAGGGAGCTGCTAGGAGACTGGACTTTGGGTGATAACAAAGGCAGGAAGCAATACTGGGGAAAAACAGTGTACCCTTCCAAGATCACATTTCACAGACTATCTCAAACATTTCCTAACTGTTGTTGGAGGATGGGGAAACTTCCAAATGCCAAAGTTAAGGACAGTGTTTCCATGGTAACATCAAGATGTGCTCAGCACTGCCCCAGTCCAGCATCCTCCAGATTACCCAGTTGCATACCTGTAATAGGCTCTAATGCATGGTTATCCAACTCTACATGTACAATGAATATAGCCAACTCCCTTTGAAAAGCTTAATCCAACAGATTGATCCTGAAGTACATGTAGGCCTACAGGGCATCACTGATATGTACATGTGTTGACTGGTGTACTCAATATTATGTCATCTGTAATCCATCCATCCGGATAGATATAAAGTCACAGTCAATGTACCATGGGCATGTTCCAGGATCAAGGGATGCAGAGCTGCTGGAATCCTATATTCCTACGAAGTAGGCTACAGATCGAAGTAGGCTACAGATCGCAAATTGTCCGGTAATGAGCGAGTCAGTCAGTCAGTCAGTCCATCCGAATCCTTTCGCCGGCAAAATAAGGAGAACCGTTGACATTAGAACCTTGATTTTTGGCATGAACGTGCATTAGGGCATTGTTACCAGCAAGTTCTGATCTGAAATAATTCTGATTAAAATTAGATTTATAATTAACACTTGTATATTGTTATAGATGCATACCATCCAT